>CATIWO010054230.1:0-30735 GCA_949673435.1 Macaranga tanarius | reverse complement strand
TATATAATTTCAAAAAATAAATAAATATATTTTTAATTAATTTTTAACAATCTATTTTAAAATATAAAGTATTATTATTATTATTATTATTATTATTATTATTATTATTATTATTATTATTATTATTATTATTAATGAGCTGCAAAATTTTTTATTAATATAATTTTTAATATTTTTATTTGTGTGGTTAATATTTTAATAACTATAATATTAATATTTTAATAATTATCCAAATAATATTTTATTAAGTAATGATAATCAATTATTTTATTAAGTAATGATAATTATTTTTTTTATTAAGTAGTGATAATTAGTTAAAGTTAAAAGGATAAGATAATAAATATAATTTTAAAAATATAGCTGTTGGTGAAAAGCTTCAAAGTGAAGTTGATATGAACTGATATAGTTCGAGTGTCTAACAACTATTAGCTCTTTTTTTAAAAAAATTAATCAAATAGATTTTTGTAACTGTTGGGAACTGAACAACCAACAACTCTATTCTAATAGATAAAACAAACACCCCCAATAGAATATTTAAAGTGTGCCACAGAAGACAACATTCATTGAAGTATATAGGGTCCAATGTTCTCGACTTCAAGTCTTGTCCTTATGACGAGTTTTTTATCTTGTCCTTCTGATAAGTTTTAGTCATTTGTATTCCCCTGATTTTATTCTCTTTGGTGCTTTGCTTTTGTTTCTGTCAAAGTTTCTTTTATTCTCTAGTGTCCTATAGCTAGCAATAGTGGGGACAATGAGGATCTCCTTGTCAAGGAATGTTCTGCTTTTTTATTGCAAGATGAAGAGGCTCTAGAAGGTTATGTTGTTGGAGGTGTTGACTTAGTTCCTGTTAAGAATGACAAAAGGTTTTGTCATTAGGGAAAGTTTTTGACAGACAAGACCATTAACTTCAACGCTCTGATGAGTACTTTGGCTATTCTGTGGCGTCTGGTTCGTGGAGTATGTATTAAGGAAATGGGGAACAAGCTTTTCCTCTTTTAGTTTTTTCATGAATTGGATGAGGCTAGAGTGCTTGATAATGGTCCTTGGACGATTGACCAACATCTGCTGTTATTACAACGTTTTGATGGTACGGTTCCTTTGGAATGGATGCAGTTCACTTTCTCAGATTTTTAGGTTCAAATTCACAATCTTCCGACGGGATTTTGGTCAGAGAGAGTGATACAACATATCAAAAATTATCTGGGTGTTTTTATAGCTTCTGATCCTAGAAATTTTGAGAATTTTTGGCGCCCTTATATCAGGATTCGTGTCCAGATTAATGTTAATAAACCCCTTAAAAGCAGAATGAAATTGAAGAAGGAACAAAGAGATCAGTTTATAATGGAGTTTCGGTTTGAATGACTTCCATCTTTCTATTTTGTTTGTGGTTTATTGGGTCATTTAGACAAGTTTTGTGAGAAGGTATTCAAGAATCCTACTTTGCTGAATGTCAAGAGGTTTGATAGCTCCCTTCGAGCCTCAGTTGGGCGAGTGCACAATCAGGAAGTTGGTAGATGGCTTCATTCCGACACTAGAGAGCCATTAATTGCATTTTTTGGTAAAGGCAGGAATAGATATTCTAGCGAATTTTTAAGAGAGAATGGAGATAATGACAGTAATGCTAGTGATGGATGGGATGGTTGTCAACTTACCTTTTCTACTCTCAATAATGTGCATGGAAAGAACCAATTTGTTCCAAGATTTTTGGAGGAAGAGGGAGTGGTAGTTTTGGATTCCAAAAGAAAGAGAGGTATGAACCATGTAAATTCTTAAGGAATTGGGCCAAGGGAGTCTAATTCTAAGTTTAGTGGGCTGGATTTGATGACTGTTGATAATTTGAATAAAATTAGACTAAAGGCGGAGCCTGTTTCACAGGCCCACCTACAGCCATGAGTTTGTTGGTCTAGAATTATCATGGGCTGGCCAACCTACGTGTAATTCAGAACTTCAAGGATCTGGTGGCCCATTGTAAACCAGATCATGTGTTTTTAATTGAAACTATAGTTGGCAATTTAAGGACCAAAGTGTGATGGCCCAGTTAGGCTTTATTAATAGTTTTGTAGTTGATAGTTTGGGTAGGAGTGGTGGATTGGCTCTCTTATGGACTGGATCGGTTAGTGTGGATGTTTTGGGCTCTCACAAATCTTTCATTGATTCAATGGTTGCAAAGAATGAGTGTGGGTCTTGGAGATTTACAGGGTATTGTAGTGTACCCGACAGAAATAGGAGGTTTGAGTCTTGGGATCTTTTATGGCATTTAGCCAGTCTCTCTAATATTCCATAGATCATTTTGGGGGACCTTAATGAAGTTTTATCAGTCTCAGAGAAAAGGGGAGGGGCTGCTTATCCATAATGGCTTATTCGAGGCTTCAGGCGTGAAGGGAAGAGATTCATAGGCAACCAAAACATACGAAATTTTAAAATTTTTGATTGCATGCAACTCTTGCATCAATACATGCAACTCTTACATGAACACATGAATCTATCCATGTACATAGATCATATCACATATACTCTTATATAGCTAAACATGCATCAAGGGTATCATATCAACAACAAACAACCAAGTCATGCATTCACAATACAAGACCTAGCAACTAAGGGTTTGGTAACACTTACAAAACTCCAAGTTGGTAGCACGCTTGATAAGCTTTGGTTGATATTGATCTACAACCTCCAACCTCCCCAAATGTGAAGCCTCTAGCTTGAAATACATAAGTTGCATAATGATGATCTTCAAGGATGGTGAAGCTCTACTCACAAGCCTCTCTTTTGATTTGACCCAAGAGCTTGTTAGAGCCACTCCAAGCTTGAATATATGGAATAAAGATGCAACCTCTAATGGATGATGGACTTTGAATTTGCATAACTCTTGAACAATAATGGCTTTAACTTGAAAGCACACAACTCTTGTGTATTTATGAATTCTCTACACTTAAAGAAGAAGAAGAAAGAAGACACTCTCAATAATTTTCTCTCTTTTGTAAGAATATCAAATTTGCTCTCAAATGTGCATTAGGATTAGTTAGCTTAGTTTTCTCTACACTCTCCACTAACTTAAACAAAGCCAATATTATAATAATAATAATAACTTGAGTGTCTCACACTCAAGTCACATGCATTGCTATAGGTTGAGTGTCTCACACTCAAGCTACATGCATTTGATATATTGAGTGTCTCACACTCAATCTATGTGCATGGCTTTGTTTTACAAGTGAGTGGGTTGTGTTTGGTTACATGGATAACCTTAGCCTTTGACTTCATTAACCCTTAAGGAGTTGGGCTAAGGTTATGGGCATATGGACTTCTCTACACTTAGAGAAAGCCTACTCCATACCAAACTAGACAACTTACGGGCTTATTTAAACTTTTTAAATAAAGCCCCATCCTAAGTCCATTTTGATGAATATATATAGTCCATCTTATAGCTCATCTTTATCATCATCTATGGTCCATCTCATGGCCCATCTTTATCAATATTTATGGTCCATCTCATGGCCCATCTTTATCAATATATATAGTCCATCTCATGGCCTATATTTGAATGCTTTTGGAGGTAAATATTAATCTAGTCCTTGAACTTAATATCATATATTAAATCAAGTTCAAATTAATATTTATTTAATTGCAATTAAGTCACAATCTTTGAATTTAGATTTCGGGATATGCTAGATCCCTGCATACGCACAAATTCAATTTAATTAATTTAATTAATTAATTAAACTCTTTAATTAATATTCAAATTAATATTAATCTTCACAATTTCAACCCTTGTGTGTGTGACTTACTAGGTTCAAGTTTAAATGGCAATAAGAAATAATATTGACACTTAATATTATGAAAACACTTTTCCATCCTAAATGTGAAAATCTCAATTAATCATATTTAGTTTCCATAAGTCATCAGTGACTCCCAGCATAGATATCACAACTACCCAAATAGAAATGAATGCTTAATGTAGATCCATAAGAACCATAGAATATAATTACTGTGCACTAAATGTCCCTTCATTATAAGATCCTGATATCGGCTAGAGTCACAGTTTAGTCAAACTCTAATTGCCTCAATCATATGACCTCATCTTAAGTTCAATTCTCAATAAAACACAACAACTACCAAAAACTCTTTTCTAGCACCGAAACTCTCTTCGGGTAAGTCGAGTTTGACCTGGCCAAGTACTTATTCATCAAGAATGACTTAAATAGCATAGGATCTTATCCCAGTTCACTCCAGGTAATGAATTCTATCTTGATTGATCACTCATCCCTACATATAACCAACTAGAAACACCACATGCCATATACCCATGCATGGCTAGAACAAGTATATAAGCGGTAAAAAACTATAACCAACCATATGTGGATGACTGTGTTACCTCAGGTCAATGACCATATGCACAATTATATCCAAGATTGTGATTGTTGACTAAAGTGAATCTTCATACAATCATAAATCTTACGTCACAGTTCGATCCACCCATCACATGAGTATCCACATGTCTATTCTGATATCTCATATCAAGTAGCATGAGACTCACTATCTCTCACTATCGATATCACATACCAATCAAGGAAAATAGATAGAGGTGATAGTCTAAGGATTAATACTACCCTCATATTAATCCAATGACTATGAACATTTATAGTGTATGTACTAGTTTGTCACTCATATTATCAACTCTTGATAATAAACTCATTTAACATAATACTAAGGGTAAATATTCAAACAAACTTAACACTTAATTTAAATAAATATTTTATTTCCATAAGGATAAATATACAATGTCTACATACAAGAATGGCCCTAGGGCACATCTACACTAACAAGGTGGACTATCTATTCTTGTAACCTTACGGAGGTGATCTCCAAAGGTTATCAATTTACTTGGTGTTGTGGTCTTGGTGATGGGAGGTGGGTGGAGGAGAAATTGGATCAGGGTTTCTCTACAGCTTCTTGGGGTCATAAATTTCTAGATGCCTTTATTCAGGTTATTGACACTTCCTCATCGGATCATCTTCCTTTTTTCTTAAACTTGGGGTTGAAGGTTTGGCGTTCTAAGGAGTGAAAGTTTAGATTTGAAAACTCTTGGCTCCAGGTCGAGGAATGTCAGAAGATGGTGGCTAATTGTTGGGTTTCATTAGGTAATTTGGAATTGTTGTCGAAGTTAAATGAGTGTGGGAATGTGTTATTCAGGTAGGGTGAGCAGGTAGCGGGTACTTACAAAACTCAGTTGACAGATTGTCGCAACAAACTGAAATTGGCTCACTTGAATCAAGGTACAAATAGGTTGATTGCTCTCAAGGAGATTCAGAGATAGTATAAAAATTTGCTCTTATAGCAGGAAATCTATTGGAGGCAGAGGGCTAAGAAATTTTGGTTAAAGGAAGGGGATGCAAACACTCATTTTTTTCATTCTCAAGCTTCAACTAGGCATAAGGTCAATGCTTTGCATCATTTGAAAGATGATATGTGGGTCTGGAGAGATGATGCTCCTTCTATTGGAAGTATTATTTTTAATTATTTCTGTAATATTTTTAGTTCCTTAGTGGGTGATTTGGACGCTCTTTCTTATATGACTTGGCCTCAAGTCTTTGTGTCTCAAAATGTGGAGTTGCTTGCACATATCTTTGAGCATGAAGTGCACTCTGCTGTTTGTGGTATGCATCCTCATAAGTCACCTAGGCCAGATGGTTTCAATCCTGAATTTTTTCAAAAATTCTAGTCCATTATGGGTATAGAGGTTGTTTCTTTCTGCCAGAATTTTATGGTATCAGGTTCTTTTCCTTCTGATCTTAATCTTACTTCTATTGTGTTGATTCCTAAAAAAGAACATATGGAATCCATGGCTGACCTGAGACCCATTGCTCTATGCAATGTTTTATACAAGATTGTTGCAAAAAATTGAGCCAACGGATTGAAGCCTCTTCTGCCTCATCTTATCTCTGAAGTTCAAAGTGCTTTTATTAGTGGTAGGACTATTACTGATAATGTTCTTATTGCCTATAAAGTTATTCATCATTTTAAGTGCAAAAGAAAGGGTAAAAAGGGTATAGTTGCTCTTAAATTGGACATGTCAAAAGCATATGATATGCTTGAATGGAGTTATTTAGAACATGTTTTGGGTTTAATGGGGTTTGATGACCATTGGATTCAGAGAGTTATGTTTTGTGTTACTTCTGTGACGTATAATGTCATTTTTAATGGCTCTATAGTTGGTCCTATTATTCTGAATCGTGGTTTATGGCAAGGGGATCCACTCTCGCCATATTTATTCATAATTTGTTATGAAGGTTTCAATGTTATGTTGAGGAAGAAGGACGCTGATGGGTTGCTTCATGGGTGTTTGGTGGTAAGACGGACTCCTATTGTCAGCCATCTGTTCTTCGCAAATGATTGCTATCTATTTTTCCATGTCACTCTAGAGGAGATTTTAGCTATTCAGCATGTTCTAGATGATTATGGTAATTTTTCTAGATAACCTATCAATTTTCATAAGTCAGCTGTTATGTTTAGTATCAATGTTGCAGATAAAACGTGTGACTCCATTTGTTCTCTCTTGAATATGCCTCAAGTTTAGGATCCTGGACCTTATTTAGGTCTCCCTTCATTGGTAAGATGTAACAAAATGGATGGGTTTAAGTTTGTGAAAGATAGAGTTCGGAAGAAGTTGAGTTCATGGAGTAATAAGCTGCTCTCCAAAGTTGGGAAAGAAGTCCTCTTTAAAATAGTTATGCAGGCTATATCGAACTATTTAATGCAAGTCTTTTTGCTGCCAACTCAACTTTGCTATGATTTGGAGAAGTTAATGAATGGGTTTTGGTGGAGTTATAAGGCTGGGAATTATCGAGGTATTAGATGGAGAAATTAGGACTTTTTATGTCGACCGAAAAAGTATGGAGGTCTGGGCTTCAAAAAACTCCAGGATTTTAACATCTCCATATTAAGTAAATAGGCTTGGAGGTTGTTGACTGTTCCAAATGCTTTGATGTATTAGATCCTTAAGGCTAAATATTTCCCCTTAGCTTTATTCTTGGAGGCTAAGATTGGTTCCAATCCCAGCTTTACATGGCGTAGTATCTAGTCTACCCAAGCTTTTATCCGTAGAGGTGCTAGAATAAGAGTGGGTGATGGGACTTCTATCTTTATCTGGGCATATCCATGGTTACCAGATAATCAGTGCGGTTATCTTTCTACACCAGCCTTATCGGATCTAAATACGGCTAAGGTTAGTTCTCTTTTTTATTAAAAATTCAAAGCAATGGGATAGAGACACTATCTTTGATTTGTTTAATTAAAGGGATAAGAGTTTAATCTTATCTATCCCATTAAGTCAAAGAAGTGTCTCTGACAGCTGGTACTGGTGGTATGATAAAAAAGGTCTTTTTTCTGTGAAAAGTTGTTATAGAGTTGTCAAAGGAGAGGTTGATGTTGTCGTGGATCCTGTGTGGTCTAGGATTTGGAAGTTAATTGTTCCTAATAAGGTGAAAAATTTCCGTTGGCGTGCTTCTGTCAACTTTCTGCCCACTAATTCTGCTTTGTCTCTTCGAAACATCCAAGTTACTGTTGTGTGTCCCCTGTGTTCTTCACAGCCAGAGTCAGCTTTGTATATTTTATTTTTCTGTTCTATAGCGCAGTGTTGTTGCTTAATTTCTGATCTGCATATAAGGAGTGCGTTGGATCTGTCTTTGAATGATTGGCTTTATCAAAATTTGCTTTCTTTGTTTGGTGATGATGCTGCTCTTTTTGCTATTATTTATTAGGAGCTTTCGAATAACAGGAATTACTGGGTTTGGAAAGCTAGGAAGTGTTGGCCTCACTCTATTAGTAATTCAGCAGGCTAATTTTTAGAGCAGTGGAGATCGGCTCGGTGTTCTTTGTACGTTTCTTCTACTATGGAAGATGATTTTGTGGATGGTGATGTGGTTTGGTCAAAGCCTATTCCTAGAACACTGAAACTAAATGTGGATGTTGCGCTGTTTAATGATGAACGAGCAACTAGTTTAGGCTGGATTCTGAGGGACTCAGATGTTTGCTTTATCAGAGCTTGTTCGGTTCATCTCTTTGGCTTGTTTAATTCTGGTGAAGCAGAGGCTATCTTTATTCGAGAGGCCTCAAGTTCGCTTCATGGTTTGGAGCTTGATGATGTTTTGCTTGAATCAGATGCGAAGCAGGTTGTGGACTTAATTAGAAAACTAGATTCTTCTTCTACTTTGGGTTTAATTATTGATGATTGTATTGCTCCTTTAAAACACTTTCATAATATAAGTGTTAGATTCGTTAGAAGATCAGCTAATGAAGCTGCTCATATATGTGCTAGGGTAGCTTATTATATGTCTGGCTTAAGGGAGTGGTCCTCTACCCCTTTTTCTTAATTCTATTATCTCTGTTGATTTTTCTTCTTAATGAAAGTTTGCAGTTTATTCTAAAAAAAAAAAGTGTGCCACATCTTGGCCGGAATATGATAATTTGAGTGTAATAAAAGTGATAATTATAAAATCATTTAAAATATGAGAAATTAAATGTCAAATAAGTGTTTTTAAACAAGCAAATCGCCGTCTAATATAATATTTATTGCGCGTTCTATGCTGATAAAACTTTTATTTAAAATATTTCAAGTTGTTTTTTTATTTTTCTAATTTTAATTTTCATGATAAGAGCCACTTTAATAAGGATTACTAAAAAGTTAATACTTCTTTTTTTTTTTATTGAGAAAAATGCATAAATAGTGTATGAATTTTTACTAATTTGGTATTTAAATTTTATTTTTTTTATAAGTAGTTGTATGAATTGATAGAGGTGCAAGTAAGTCGAGTCGAGTTGAGTTTAGACTAACTCAAACTTGGTTCGTTTATAATCGAGCAAATTCAAGACGACCTCGATATGCCACTTAGTGTTCGCAAGCTATTAATGAAGCTAAACAAGCTAATTTTTTTTTTCAAAATATAAAGTATAAATTAAAATTGTTTATTAAAAATTTAAAATAAATTATTTACTAAACAAGTTATTATAAAATTATGATTTTTTTTTGTAATAATATATATTTTAATATTTAAATGAATAAAATTTTGTATATTATATATGTAAAACTAAATTATTAATAAATGAAAATTATGAGTCAGCTCACGAGCTCTTATTTGAACTTGTTTGCGAGTTTCACAAGCCGAGCTTTGCATAGTTTAAGCTTGCCTTGTTTATTAAATGAGTTTCAATATATAAGCTCGAATAAACTTTTATTGAGCAGAGCTCTGATTAGTAAGGGTGAGCATCGGTCGGTTCGTTCAAAGAACCACCAAAACCGAACCAGAAAGAATTGTGACTGAAACCGAACCGAATCAGAGAAAAACCAAACTTAACCGAACCAATTCGGTTCGGTTCGATTATTCGGTTAATTAATTTTATTTTTTAAATGAAATTTTTATTTTTATTTATTATTTTATAATTTTTTTAACCTTATTCTTTAATTATATAACTAAAAAAATATTTTTTATTTATAATTTTAATATTTATATATAATTTTTTCTAATTAATATATTTTATTTAATATTTTTATAATAAATATATATGTGAGTAGGTCGGTTCGGTTATTTTCAGTTTTTCAATTTAAAAACCGAAATTGAACCGAACCTATATATAACCGACCGAACCGGTCAGTTTGGTTCGGTTAATCAGTTTTCGGGTTTTTTAGCTCAGCCCTACTGATTAGCTAGCGAGTGGCTCGACTTGTTTTACAGCCCTATGAACCAGTGAAAAAGTTTCTAAATAGTGTATCTAGTAGATTTTACAGGTTAAAATGCTTATATATCTTATCTTAAATGCCTTTTTTTTTATAATTAGACTTCATTTTTTTCAATTTAAAAAAAATATTTTTTCTTTCACTTATATATATTAAATTTGAAAGAATAATATACTTCATATTATTAAAATAAAATAAAAATAAAAATAAAAATTGAACCTTTATTGTTGAAAAATAAGAATAATAATAAAAATAAAAATAAAAATAAAAAAATATTTAATTTCTCTTCAAAATTATCCAAGAGAGTGAAAAAAAAAATTTTAATAAAATAAAAGTTTACTTATTATAATTAAAAAGTAAAACCTAAAATAAATTTTCAATAAATAAAAAATTTAATTTCACTAAAATATTGAAATAAAAAAATTAAATTCAACCATTATAATTAATAAAGTAAAAAAATAAAAAGAAACAAATATTTAATTTTTCTAGTTTAGTTTGATAAATAAAAATTACTTTTTATTTCAAACAATTAAAAAAATAATTAGAATAAAAAGAAAATAAAGTCTAATATAAAAGAAGGGTGTTTAAGTCAATTTACTACTTAAAACAATTCTAGACACTTTAACTTATAAAATTTGATAGAGATGCCATTTTATAAATTTTTGTTAGTTCAAATATATTTAATTGTAAAAAAAAAAAAGTTCAAATACTAAAATAATAAAAATTAAAAAGTTCGAGCACCACCTATGCATTTATCGCTTTTTTAATCATGCATTGACACCCAGTTCTCTCCAGTTGATGGCAGCTCCATGATTTCCTTTTTCTTTTGCTCTTTTTTAGTTTTAAATTTATATGTGTTATTTGGATGGGTTTCTTCTATCTTTTTATTAATCGTGTCCATCTCTATATGGGATTTTTTGTGTTTGATCAACGCAATCAATTCCATATTTTCATTCATAAAATCTGAAAAAGCATCAATAGTAATTTTCTTAATTTGCTCCTTTCATGTCCCAAGGAATGTTATTCATTCCTAACCTATTAAAAAATTCAGGCACAAAATCTTCTGATTGAGTGCTTTTAAGAAATTGCTCATCAGGTCTCCTATATTTATGATCTTCTTAAGCTAGTTGATGGGAAGAAGAGTTTTGATAAGCTCATACTTGGACTTTTCTCCATCTGTTCACAACTATGAAAGAAGATCCTTCAGAAGCTATGGAGTTACAGGATTAACAAAATTAGAGTTTCCTATTATGAAGAAGAAGGGGACTATTTGTAATGGACATTTCATACAAGTTGGGCTGATACGTGTTTTTCATGGGCCATTCATGTATTATCATTGTAACACCTAGCCCCACCAGTACCTATATTAGAAGGTCGCATCCTCGACCTACTTAACTTGAGCACTGTTGTGGCTAAGCATTACTTCTATCTTATCTATTTATTTACTACAACTCAATAACACTTAAAATATATAAACATATATCTCTTATAAATATATCTATTATAAAATAATCACACCCAATAAACCTTTGAAACTATACATAAGTTTTCATATTACAACTATTGAATACAAACTGCTCAAACTTATAGCACTATCTTTTACCAGTTAATCTACAAAGCATTACTCTTTAGATTCTCCACTATATCTGCTTCACTTATCCAGCTATACTCCAAACTATCTTTCAAGCAGCTACTCTCAATAACTTACTATTCTGGAAAAATAATTTATACAAGGGAGTAGTGAGTATTTTCATGAGAAAATATTCAGTGAGTGAACAGAGTACAAAAAGGTGTACTTCAATAATATCATAGTAAGGAATCCAAAGAACAAGTCGCAACCAAAAGTAATTACGAATGTCACAAAGTAATTTAACAGTTTTAAATAACATCAAGTAGTGCGTTCAGCAGAAATATGCATAAAAACAATTCTTGAATTTAAAATCATGAATAATTATTATGTTATCGAAATAATATTTACTTTTATCATTTCGGATCGTATATTTAAATTAATAAATTTTAACTGTGTTTTACAATCTTTTTCCCTTAATCACTTAGCGCGAGTTCTCATTACTTCATAATTTAATAGAGACTTAGATTCTTATTTTATTATACTTTTCTCATCATTCAATGCATCTCAAAGATATAATGCATACGACCCTGTCGTACTAGCCATCTCGGCTTTTCAATTTCATGTTCCATATTAAATTGTTATTTTTTCGATGTGAGTTTTAGATGTATTCACAATAACTTTAGAGAATTGCACCATATGCACAAGTAGATATTAGTGTGGCTAGTACTAACATCACACCGAAGTTTATCATAATTATCATCAATAGTGTGCTAACCTGGCCACCAAAGGTTGCGCCAATACATCCCAAAGAAAATATCACAATAAGGCCTTATCACATTCACAATGCTCACATAGAGCCAAATTATATTTTCGCTAATTTCTTAGATTGTCGTACCCCAGGTATGGTTTTACATTATATCTCAAGGGTGAAATGCAGTGTCTCGGACACCGTCCTACAATTCACCAAATACTACCATGTCCTGAAAATGGACTTACTATCTCTTAGTACCATATATGCTGGTGCTCATCGTTATATCCTTTTTAAGGGTTCTCATGTATTCATGTATTATTTTTATTTTCTCATGTTTGATGTCATTAGAGCATTTTATATCTTTAGTCTCTATGTCACTTTCTGTATTCACTTTAGAATTTGGATGTTATGGCATACTCACTTTAACTTCTCTATTTCTTAAGTCATTTTATCCTAGGTACAAAAATATCAATCACACGTGAGTTGCTGTGTCCCGAACACAGTCTTACATCTCATAGAACCTAGTCGTACCCTGGGCACAATCTTAGTATAATCTTTCCTTTTCAATGTACATATGTTCATCAAAATAATCACATTTTCAAACATATATATATATATTTCTTTATCGATCAATAATCTATATTTCCTTTCAAATATTTAATTATTATTATTATTATTATTATAATTTTATTTTCTCAAATTCCATAGGAAGCACTAATCACAACAAATATCAAGAATATTTTAACTGTATCAAAAATTAAATACAACAAATTAAATTGAATAAATAAAATAAAAATCCATCAAAATAAATAAATAAAAAAATAGGAAGGAATAGAATGTGATCCACTCACAGACTGCCTACGCTTCTTCCTTCCCTGCCTCCTCTGCTTCCCAGTCCTATCGTTCTTCTATTTTTTTTCTTTCGTTTAGTTTTTGGTACCAAAACCTATACCAAAAACTAAACAACTTCTTATATACTCATGCAAATCATGCATGAGTCACTCTCCTCCCCTCCTTTAGGCCAACACATGGCCCAGTAATCTTTTTTTTTTAAAGCGGTTTAAGCCTTATAACTGCTTAGTCCCTCGACTCTATTTATTGCAATTCAGTACTTCCTCCAAACTTATTTTTATTACAATTTAGTCTTTACCCCAAATAACTTTAATTATTCGGGTACGAACATGATAATTCTCCCCCACTTAAGAAATTTTGTCCTTAAAATTTGATGGACAATTGCCATGCATACCTCAACAAAATCATTTTATTGTAACCTCTATTCTTATTACCTTTAATTATTACAACTAAAATTTTATTCTTCAGAATTCTTTATATCGCTACTTAATTTAACAATTCCTTTATATAGTTTCTTTACTAGCAACATGCATATTTCTCATTAAGAAAAGTCAACGTCAAATCAACTATTACACCTCACTATAAATCAAACTTAATTCCTAAACCTTAATATCACAATTTTAATAACTTCAATATTCATTGCTTATGTAAATAAACAAACAAAATCTCCTATTATTCCAGTTTTCCTTCATCCTTATACATATACATTTATTTGCTTCGTATATCACTTAACACTAGTTCTTACTACAATTCTTAAGATTAAACACAAATACAATTAACATAAATAAAATTTTAACACTATAATTATCTTATTTGCTAAAGGGTCCATCTTATAGATTAACCATACCTTATTTTGCATCAAAGGTATTTGCCCCTCGCTGCTCAGTTGCTGCAAACATTCTACATTGCTGCTCTTTTTAACCAAAATTATCAAACTCTCTTGTCCCATTTTGTGATGTTTTAAACATTCCACTAGCTTCACTTCGACCAGCATCAGTTGTTGCATTCCGAGGAATGTATGATCCTTGCTCAGATCTTTTCTTTTGCATTGCTCGAGTACATTCTCAAGCATAGTGTCCTAATCCATTACACCGAAACCATCTAATATCCCTTCTAAGAAAAGTAACTTCATGGTGTGTCATACACCTATTGCACCAAGATATTGCAATTCTCCCTAACTGTATAAAGTTTGCAACTGATTATTTCTTAGGTGGTGCCATCGGCTCTCTTTCTATTATTGGACTACCTCGAGATTAACTAGTTTCTCTAACCTTATTCTTGCCCTTAGAATATGGTGGTATCATGACTTTTCACTTTCTATTTCTTTTTCAGGTTGTTCATAAAATTCAGATTGATTACCCTTAGCCTTCATGGTCTGCTCTAGTTCCTTCTCTAATTTCTCTTGCTCCATAGCTTTCTCCACCCAGCCTTTAAACGTAGTTCCAATGTATAAATTCAGCTTATACCTCAAAATAATATGAAATCCTTCTTTAAATTTTTCTATTTTCATCTCCTCTGTAGGATAAATATCCTTTCGATATTTATATAGATTTTCAAATTTATCAACATATTCTCAAGCAATCATCGATCCTTGCACCAGTCTAATGAATGATGCTACTTTTTCCTTCCTATAATTTCTGTCAAATACTCCTTAATAACCTCTTATCTAAAAACTTGCCAAGTCAGATTTTCACCAAACAAGTTCTTAACTTTAGCCAACCAGACATCCGCCTTATCGAACATCAAGCCATATACATTATTAATCTTTTCCTTATCACTTAGTTGCAATGTATTAAAGGCTTTCTCTATAGTCCTTATCCATTTATCAGCTTGACCAGGATTTAAAGCACCATAAAAATCATACACCCCACACTTTTTGGCGTGTTCAATGATATCTCCAGGCTTTTTATACCTCTCACTCTCAGTTAACACTATAGTCATAGTGCGTGCTAACTCTGT
Organism: Macaranga tanarius; assembly: GCA_949673435.1. Lineage (NCBI taxonomy): Eukaryota > Viridiplantae > Streptophyta > Magnoliopsida > Malpighiales > Euphorbiaceae > Macaranga > Macaranga tanarius. The sequence goes on along the minus strand of CATIWO010054230.1, from coordinate 15,870 downwards.
AGCATCTAAGTGCACTATTGGAGGATTTATAACATTCTCTTATACTGGCGGAGGATGATCGTTATGTGCTATCCTAGGTATATTTCCAATATTTGGTACAAAAGCCCTAGATCTTAAGCTTTCGCGCTCATTGCTGAAGGATGAAGTTCATGCGACAACCAAAACATATGAAATTTTAAAAAAATTTGATTGCATGCAACTCTTGCATCACACATTGTGACGTCCTCTCATGTCAACATACATGGAATCACAATAATATATCATAATCCATACTGGAATTAGATTAAATTAAAACTTAATACGCAAAGTACATATATACATCAAGTACTTAAGTTACAAAATACATTGTAACCTTCCATATTTACCCACTATTACAATAATACATGGACATGCTTTTAAGTACTGAGATGCACAATGCTATCACCAAACATGTGAGTATAGATCTCGCCACTGGCCCACCTGAGAAATGCCTAAAAAAGTTGGATAATTGTAACTCAGGATTTTCTAACATATCTTGAAAAGAAAAACATTTGAAAAGGAATGAGCTTGCGACTCAATAAGTAGTAACCAATATAAATATACACCATCCTCTCAAGAACTAATTAACAAGAAATATCTAGAATAATTAAATATATTGACTACACGGGCGTGTGTTTCCCTGTATAGTCCTCTGGACAAAAATTCACAGTCGATACACGGTCTGAAACATGGGAGTGTTTTGATACGTGTACCTCCCTGCCCAAAATTCCATATATTTACACAACCATGTACGTTTCTATGTATTGGCTCATTTATTTCTCTGTCCAAAACTCAACATACATACACGGCCATGAACACGCCCGTCTCTCTGCCCGTATATCTCTTTGGACAAAAATATCACCTTATATATGCCCATGTCTCGACTAACACATGCTGTGTCTCATCACACAGCTTGAGACACGCCCGTGTCTCAACCCGTGTCCTCCACCTGATAACACAATTCATATAATTTTAAATGGCTCGCAACCACTCCATAACTCAGTATCATCATAAGAAAGTTAACATTTATAAACATACATGTGTAAATATCAACACACCTCTATAACCACCACACTCATATTTAATGACCTTAATAGCACATTCATATGTTATTCCATTCCCACAATTAATTTTCAAGGTTCATACATAATCACACACCACTTGGTATCCGGATAATCACATTTAACAATATATATGGTATTCATAACCAATTCATATAATGGCAAAAATTCTTACATTCATATTTCATTCTCCTTGTTCAATATTCGGCCGGATCCATTCTCACGTAATCGCCTCACACTAAGCCACATTGGCTTATCAAACTCACAATCACAATTTTATATGTATAGGGCCATTTAGTGAGACTATCTGCCTGACTCAGTCTCACTCCACACATATCAATCATGGGTAGCTATCCACCAGGGTCAGCTTTCCCATCGTACACAATCAGTGAAGACTATCTGTCCGGCTCAGTCTTTACTTAACACACATTCTCATATATCATCGTTTCCTCACACATTTTACCTTCTTGTGAAACATTACACAAATTACACAATGTAACCACATTTTCATAATTACAATAAGTAATATCTCACGATAACCACACATATAGTCACCAATCCAAATCCTCCCATTCACAATGTATATAGTGCACCATTAATACATTTCATTACATTCCTCACCCACATTAATTCACATATCAACAGTTGCTCTCAATCCTCACATTTCTAACATACATATAATATTACTACATACCAAATAATATAAGTTTTATTCCACATCATATGCTTACCTCATTCATTTACATGGTTCACAGCACATATAACAACCTCTCATGATATACAATCAATTATCCACTTGTGGCATTCTTTCATATTATATCATAGTATAACACATCCCACAAAATCATCATTCATCCAATGTATTGGATTCTTAGTTATTACAATAGCTCATTTATTCAACAATCACAATGGCAGAATAACATATCTGAAACTCATATATAAATTACTTTCATTTTTATTATGATTTTATATCATTTATTCATATATAAACAAAAATATTACCAATACATTATCCTAAAGTAATATGTCCCACAAGACCAATTATCCATATACCATACTTTTGCATCAATATATTTATTAATCTTCCAAACAATATATATATTCTATTGCTCATATTAAAGATTGCCAATCATTTCATTCTCTATATACAAAGATCATATAACTTATCCAATTAACCAAAACAACATACATATAACCTTATTATGCAAGAGAAACCAATTATATGTATATCATATTAGTGACTACTTACCGAATATGCTTTCCAACCTTTAATAAGTATGAGTTCCTATAGTTGATTTTCTTCTCCTTGCCTCTTATAGCTCCTACATATATCCACATATCACACACACATTCAACACCTCACATATGTATTTAAGCTTAACTTGTATAATCTATCATCTCAAATTTGATATGTCAAAATATCATGTACAAAAACTCTATGATCATGATTTAAGTGCATGAGCTAATATTATGTGTCAACTTTCATTTTCAATTAGAATTACCCAATTTGGATATATATAGAATTAATTATAAATTTTTGAATACTAACAGGTAACACAAGTAATCAAAGTGAGTAACAAAATTTTGAGCTCTGTTAGACCCTCTTAGAAACAGATTAAGCTCCATATTAAAATATAAGAATTATAGTGAACTCCTTGAAGTTTCTAGAAAATATAACCTTGCGCAATTTGGAGTTCTAAAACTCTAGATATCACTATATAACCAACATATAAGAAAATTCATAAACCAGCATATATATACTGCTGGCATGTTTTATGCATGAAATTCATGTTGCTCTCAACAATCACACACACATCTAAAAATCACTAAATTCACACCAACTCTACAATGTGAGTTACTTTCAATCTCAATTGAAATCACCCAATTATCACATATAGAGAATTAAGTAGAGCAATTATAGCCATTTCAGGTCACACAGTGTGATAAAGTGAGCAATAAAATATCTGGCCCATTTCGACCATGTTAACAACATTTTTTGCTTAAGCTCAAAACTTAAGAGTTGTAGAGGACTCTCTGAAGTTTATTTAGAATAAAAAAAAACTAGATTTAAAGCTCTATAGCTCGAGTTATAGCAAAAAAACAAAGGATAAATTTAAAAAAAAAACAAAGCACGAAATTCTACAACTAAATCTCTACCACAACTCAATCAAAAAACACAATTAACTTACCAAATGATGCTCTTAAACTTTAAAGGATGATAATCAAAGCCTAATTCCCAATTTCTTCAGCCAAATCCACTCTCTCTCTCTCTACAAAATCCCTAATTTCCTTGAAGGCCAAAGAGTGTAACAAGCTCACCCACCAATAATAAAGGTATGGCCACGTGAAGAAGAAGGAGATTTAGACAAAATTTATGATATTTATCACCAAATATCTATTTATCTCCTTAATAAAATGCTACTCTTCCCAACTAGTCCTTAAACTTCTAATTGCTTCACTCAAGTCCCTACTTTCTTTTAAATTTAGTCTTACTTACACCCAAATTTCAATTTAATAACACCACACTCTCACCATATACCCCCAATAAATCACATTTAATTCAATAAGTAATTACTCTCATGATGCATATAATTTACATACTCCATGCACATATGATGGCTCATGCATCATGTCCAATCTTAACAAATAACATTAAATGAAATGCATAAAATTGCATGTCCTATTTTACAAGTGTTACAATTCTCCCCTTCTAATAAAATTTCATCCCCAAAATTTAATAACTTACCACCTTCCGGAAATAAATATAGGTACTTTTGTATTATTTGTTCCATCGATGTTTGTCCCCATAACTCTTTTATCGGTCTTGTGTCGCCTATAAACATTTTCTAACCACTTGAATTTTTATCAACCTTTTCCTATCTAGTTATGGCTTTTAAGTGATCTTGCCCCTTCAACATCCTAACACTTCAAACTTTGACATTTCCTTATATATAAAGCTCCATAAGGAGCCACACTAGTACTAAAATGAAAACTGTTGTTAAATAAGAATTGGCAAATAATCAACCCAGTTTTCCTTAATTCCAAGTGTATGAGTTCTCATAATATCTTCCAAAGTTTGAATCGTTCATTCTGATTGCCCATCCGTTTGTGAATGAAATGTTGTACTTCACTGTAATATAATTCCCAAGCTTTCTGTAACTATCCCAGAAATATGATGTGTACTGAGGATTTCTACAAATACAATAGATAAGGCACACCATGTAATTTCACAATCTTTGAAATATGTGAAGCAGCTAACTTATCTAACAAATTCGCCTGGTTACATTATATGAAGTGCATTGTGAGCTTCGTTCATAATTTGTTTTCCCAGTTCTCCGATCTCTGGTACACACACACACGACTTCTGATTAATAACATACCATCTTCCCTTATTATAAATTGAATGTTGTATTTTGATTCCACTTTTCTTTCATCTACTCAATTAAGAATCTTTAACTTGTGCATTTTTATTCTGATCTCTAATTAGATGTTTGTTTTATAATGTAGCTAACAAGTTACTCTCTTTGATATCTATAATAACATCCATAGCCTATAGTGCCAATAATCACATTCTATTGTATCAAATCATTCTTCCAAGCAATCCACAATTTCCTTATTTAAAACATCTGCGATCACATTTGTTTTTCTTGGATGATGATCAATTGTGCAATTATAATCCTTCAATCGCTCCATCTATCCTCGTTGTCGTAAACTTAATTCTTCTATATGGAATGTACTTCAAACTGTTATGATTCTTATAGAATTATAGTTGTCTTAAAGCATAAGCTATAACTCTTCCATTTTTCATAATAATATAACCTAACCTTATTTTTTTTAAGCATCCGCATAGTTTACAAGACCTCCATCTAGAACTTAGATTTACTGAATTTAGCCTACAACTGTTTCTCTCGTAATATTTGTAAAGCTACATAAAGATGTTGCTTATAATCTTCTTGACTCCAAAAGTAGATAAAAATATCACCAATAAACAATTACAACTGAATTAGGTGCTATTAAAAGTCTTATTCAACAATTCTCAGCAATGGTTACCTATTCTTGACAGTTATCTATTTAACTACCTATAATCAACACACAACCTCATACTTCCATCCTTCTTTATCATAACAAAACCAGTACCCTCTCCCCATAACAAAATCCTGGTTCTACTAAACCCCTTCTCTAACAACTCTTATACACTACTACCAACGTTTATAAACTAGAAATATATCAAGCACAAATCCAAGTACTTTAGGCACAACATCAACTTATAAATCGAAGTTAATTAACTCATTCCTTTACTTAATTACATTCCATTCATTATATATATAAACTAATTTAACATTTAGTTTCCACATTTATTTCATATATAAAGAATTATGCACATCTAAATATATGTATTTGCAATCATCAATCCCAAACACTCTCTTATCTCAAACATTTATCCATTATATACAGAAAGTATACTGAAAATATACAGAAAGTATATTGAAAATATACACAAAGTATACAAAATTTAGCTTATAATTAAGACATACCCTATGTGTATCAATTCCCTTATTCCACGACTATGTATACATAGTCAATTCACATAACCCAAAGAATGTACATTCACATATACACTTGCAACATTCTTTCACATGCTCCCAATTATCAATTTAAGTGGGAGAGTATAAATATAATCATCAACCAAGGATGATTACATTACCTGATCTCACATTTCAACACTTTATTTAATATTTGCATTCATCTCAACAATAAAAATAACATCTCATAAAGATTCATATAAAAGCCAGAACTCAAGCATTCACATCTCGACCTCATTATTTGGTATCCGACCGGATCCATTGTAACACAATTACATCACACTTAGCCAATTTGGATTATTTCTCACAATCATAATTTCCACATTTGGCCACATACTGAGACTATCTGCCCGGCTCAGTCTCAGGTCTTACTTTCATACATCAATTATGGGTAGCTATCCGTGCGGCTCAGCTTTCACATATTTCATAATCAGTGGAGGCTATCTGACCGGCTCAGTCTCTACTATCACATATATATCTCACATTGTCATCTCACACTTATAATTCACATTCATATGAGGCATAACACAATATAAAAGAACATAATCACACTGTTAAAATTAACAATCACAGTATATAATGTCTTACTATAATCACTATTCCACAACTACAATATAATCACTTCCTTATAAAATCTCATAAAAAAATTTATTCAAGTTCATGTAATGCTTGCGTATATTTTTGTATATAAATTAGCTCTAGTAAATCATTTGGGCTAGTGCGAAGTGCATTATGTACTTCTATCCCGACTCATCTATATGCAACTCCTGATTCACACATAACATACCATGAAAACATCATATTCTCAAGTCCCGAGGGAATCTAATCCCTACTCTAATACCACTTAATGTGATGCCCCCTTATGTCAACATACATGGAATCACAATAATATATCATAATCCATACTAGGATTAGATTAAAATAAAACTTGATATGCAAAGTACGTATATACATCAAGTACTTAAGTTACAAAATACATTGTAACCTTCCATATTTACCCACTATTACAATAATACATGGACATACTTTAAGTACTGAGATGCACAATGCTATCATCAAACATGTGAGTGTAGATCTCACCACTGGCCCACCTGAGAAATGCCTAAAGAAGATGGACAATTACAACTCAGGATTTTCTAAGATATCCTGAAAAGAAAAATATTTGCAAAGGAATGAACTTGCGACTCAATAAGTAGTAACCAATATAAATATATATCATCTTCTCAAGAACTAATTAACAAAAAATATCTAGAACAATTAAATATATGGACTACATGGGCGTGTGTTTCCCCGTATAGTCCTCTGGATAAAAATTCACAGCAGATACATGGTTTGAAACACGGTCGTGTTTCGACCCGTGTACTTCTCTGTCCAAAATTCATATACTTATACGCCCATGTACGTCTCTGTGTATTGGCCCGTGTATTTCTCTGTCCAAAACTCAACATGCATACACAGGCATGAACATGCCTGTGTCTCTCCCGTATATCTCTCTGGATAGAAATGCCACCTTATACACGCCCATGTCTCGACTAAGACATGTCGTGTCTCATCACATGGCTTGAGAAACATCCGTGTCTCAACCCGTGTCCTCCACCTGATAGCATAATTCATATAATTTTAAGTGGCTCGCAACCACTCCATAACTCAATATCATCATTAAAAAGTTAACATTTATAAACATGCATGTGTAAATATCAACACACTTCTATAACCACCATATTCATATTTAATGATCTTGATAGCACATTCCTACGTTATTCCATTCCCACACTTAATTTTCAAGGTTCATACATAACAACACACTACTTGGTATCCGCATAATCACATTTAACAATATATATGGTATTCATAACCAATTCATATAATGGAAAGAATTCTCACATTCATATTTCATTCTCCTTGTTCAATATCCGGCCGGATCCATTTTCACAGAATCTCCTCACACTAAGCCTCATTGGCTTATTAAACTCATAATCATAATTTTATATGTATATAGCCATTTAGTGAGATTATCTGCCCGGCTCAGTCTCACTCCACACATATCAATCATGGGTAGCTATCCACTAGGCTCAGCTTTCCTATCGTACACAATCAGTGAAGACTATCAGCCCGGCTCAGTCTTCACTCAACACACATTCTCACACATCATCGTTTCCTCACATGTTTCACCTTCTTGTGAAATATTATACAAATTACACAATGTAACCACATTTTCATAATTACAATAAGTAATATCTCATAATAACCACACACATAGTCACCAATCCAAATCCTCCCATTCACAACATATATAGTGCACCATTAACACATTTCATCACATTCCTCACCCACATAAATTCATATATCAACAGTTGCTATCAATCCTCATATTTCTAACATACACATAATATTACTACATACCAAATAATATAAGTTTTATTCCAAATCATATGCTTACCTCATTAATTTACATGGTTCACAGTACATATAACAACCTCTCATGATATATAATCAATTATCCACTTGTGGCATTCTTTCATATTATATCATAGCATAACACATCCCACAAAATCATCATTCATCCAATGTATTGGATTTTTAGTTATTACAATAGCTCATTTATTCAACAATCACAATGGTAGAATGACATATGTAAAACTCATATATGAATTACTTTCATATTTATTATGATTTTATATAATTTATTCACATATCAACTAAAATATTACCAATACATTATCCTCAAGTAATATGTCCCACAAGACCAATTATCCATATGCCATACTTTCTCATCAATATATTTATTAATCTTCCAAACAATATCAATATTCTATTGGCCATATTAAATATTGCCAATCATTTCATTCTTTATATACAAAGATCATATAACTTATCCAATTAACCAAAATAACATATATATAACTTTATTATGCAAGAGAAACCAATTATATGTATATCATATTAGTGACTACTTACCGAAAATGCTTTCCAACCTTTAATAAGTATGAGTTCCTCTAGTTGATTTTCTTCTCCTTGCCTCTTATAGCTCATATATATATCTATATATCATACACACATTCAACACCTCACATATGCACTTAAGCTTAACTTGTATAATCTTTCACCTCCAATTTGATATGTCCAAATATCATGTACACAAACTCTATGATCATGATTTAAGGACATGAGCTAACATTATGTGTCTACTTTCATTTCCAATTAGAATTACCCAATTTGGACATGTATAGAATTAATTATGAATTTTTGAACACTAACAGGTCACACAGATAATTAGAGTGAGTAATAAAAGGATGAGCTATGTTAGACCCTCTTAGAGGCAGATTCAACTCCACATTAAAATATAAGAGTTGTATAGACTCCTTAAGGTTTTCAGAGCATCTAACCTTGCTCAATTTAGAGTTCTACAACTCTATATATCACCATATAACTAACACATAAGAAAATTCACAAACCAGCCTATATATACTACTGGTATGTTTTATGCATGAAATTTATGTTGCTCTCAACAATCACACACGTATACAAAAATCACCAAATTCACACCAACGCTACACACATGAGTCTACTTTCAATTTCAATTGAAATCACCTAATTATCACATGTGGAGAATTAATTATGGCAATTATAGCCATATCAAGTCACACAGTATGCCAGAGTGAGTAATAAAATGTTTAGCCATTTTGACCATTATAACAACATTTTTAACTCAAACTCAAAACTTGAGAGTTGTAGAGGACTCTCTGAAGTTTCTTTGAAATCAAATAAAACTAGATTTAGAGCTCTATATCTCGAGTTATAGCAAAAACACAGAGGATAAATTTTCAAGAAAAATAGAGCACGAAATTCTACAACTAAATCTCTAACACAACTCAATCAAAAACACAATTAACTTACTAAATGATGCTCTTGAACTTTAAAGGATGATAATTAAAGCCTAATTCCCAATTTCTTCAGCCAAATCCACTCTCTCTCTCTCTCTACCAAATACCTAATTTCCTTGAAGGCCAAAGAGTGTAACAAGCTAGTTCATTAAATAGCTCACCCACCAATAATAAAGGCATGGCCACGTGAAGAAGGAGATTTAGACAAAATTTGTGATATTTATCACCAAATATCCACTTAGCTCCTTAATAAAATGCTACTCTTCCCAACTAGTCCTTAAACTTCTAATTGCTTCACTCAAGTCCTTACTTTCTTTTCAATTTAGTCTTACTCACACCCAAATTTCAATCTAATAACACCACACTCTCACCATATACCCCTAATGAATCACATATAATTCAATAAGTAATTACTCTCACGATACATATAATTTACATACTCCATGCACATATGATGGCTAATGCATTATGTCCAATCTTAACAAATAAAATTAAATGAAATGAATAACATTGCATGTCCCATTTTATAGGCGTTACACACATGAACCATATCTGGTGTCGCCTCAGGTCAAAGGACCATATGCACAATTATGTCCAAGATTGTGATTGTTGATAAAAGTGAATTTCCATGCAATCATAAATTTTACATCACAGTTCGATCCACCCATCATATGAGTATCCACATGTCTATTTTGATATCTCATATCAAGTAGCATGAGACTCACTACCTCCCCACTATCGATATCATATACCGATCAAGAAAAATAGACAGAGGTAATAGTCTAGGGATTAATACTACCCTTATATTAATCCAACAACTATGAATATTTATAGTATATGTACCAAATGAGTTTGTCACTCATATTATCAACTCTTGATAATAAACTCATTCAATATGATACTAAGGGTAAATATTCAAATAAACTTAACACTTAATTTAAATGAATATTTTATTACCATAGGGATAAATATATAATGTCTACATATAATAATAGCTCTAGTGCACATCTATACGAAGAATCTCTCACTTGTACTAGCGCCTTTCGCTATAATATCTAAGACCCATTCATAGTATGCAAAATAGCATAGTAATTTAGGATTATTATGTTGACTTTTCTTCAGTTTGCATTTGCATTTTGTTTAATTATTACATTGTTGTCGTTATTTTTGTGCTTTTATATTGTTTTTATGATTTGTAGGTCCTTTTAGGCTAATCTCATACTTGAAGGTGCATTTGAGTGCATTGGAGTGAAGATTGGTATTCAAAAAGTCAAAGGAAGAATGAAAGGAGGTGTGCCGACTCATTCCCAAGGTGCAGAGTCGTGACAACAAGGATCGGTGCCGAGTCATCCCAAGCACCTGAAGAAGTCATGCCGAGTCGCCACCTTATGCCGAGTTGTGACAGAGCTTGGCAGTGCCGAGTCGTGATAGAGCTTGGTTGTGTTGAGTTTAGCCTGACTCAGCACGGTGGTGCTGAGTGGTTCCAACACCTCTTTTTTAAAGCCTTTTGGATAGAGCATTAATTGGGATGTTTGAGAGGCCTATACATACATGTATTGACATTATTTTAGATATAGAAAACACTTAGTTTATATTAATATCAATTAGTATGGTTTAGTTTTTGTGTTTAGAAAAATTCTAAGTATCAAGTGAATTTATTTGCAAAGAAGTCAAGGAATCATCAAGAAGGATATTTATTTTCAAGTAACCTCCTGGATAGCATTAAAGAATTCATCAATCACCATCATAGTTTTTATTTTCTCTTTCTCTCTAATTAGTTGCTTGATGTTTAATTTACTTTTTTATTATTATTTGATTATAACTATCATGTATCTTGGCTAAGTCCTTGTTGTTAGAATTGCAAGGATGAATTAATCAATGAACTACATATTTATCTTTTATATTACATGAATGATTTAATTTTAATTGAGTGTTTGAATGTGTTGTGTATGATTGATCACCATATATGACTTGTTAATTAAATGTATACAATGAGAATTGGTACATTTTGGTGGAAATACAATTAGAATTAATTAAAGGATAGGAAAGTACTTAGAGATAAGAAATCCACTTTGAAGGATTAAAGAATTGGCATGGAACTTAATAGTTTTTGTTTATCTCTATAATGTCATGAGAGTTCTTGTAGACTCTAGATGAAAATACCCTTATTACATAATGAGAGTTGCTCTTAAGGACTTTAGGTCATATTCTCCAATTATTGCATGTAACTATTGATTTGTTGCTTTGTAGTTCTTGATAAATTCTGAATTGTGGTTCTAATGAACTTTATTTGAACTTGTTGTTAGAATAATTAGATTAGTTAGTGTAGTTAGTAATTGTTTAGTAAATTTAGAATAGTTAGAACAATTCAATATCTTCATTGTTATTATTTGCCTATCCATCTAACTATCTATCTGGTTAATACAAGATTGCTCCAAATTCCCGAGTGTTTAATACCCTACTTGCTCTATATTTAGTCTTAGAGACTAGGGCATTACATTTGACCCACATCCAAATTTTAGTGCCATTGCCGGGGAATTTGTTATAGAATTTTTATTAACTTAGAGTAGAGAAAGGTTTTTTTAGGCCTTAATTTTATTTTTATTTTTATTTTTATAGTTTTTTAACTATTGTTTGATTTTGATTCTACTCACAATGAGGCTTAGTAGAAGTGCTAGTGATATTTTGCATTTTGATCCTGAAATTGAACTAACTTTACATACTTTGCATAGGGAACAAAGGCAAAGAAGAGTTAATCAACAAAATTTAGACATAATGACTGAATCAGAAAGACTTACATTGGGCGATTTTGCCATGCCCGATATAACGGATAATTTTGGAGGAATTATGGCTCCATCCATTGCCAACAATAACTTCAAAATCAAGCTAAGCATTATACAAATGGTGCAAAACAACCATTTTAGAGGTCTACAAGGAGAGGATCCATATGCTCATATATTGACTTTCCTCAATATGTGTGCTACCTTCAAGTTCAATGGAGTGACGGATGATGCAATAAGGCTTAGACTTTTCCCATTTTTAGTCAAGGAAAAAGCACAACTTTGGCTTGCTAGTTTGCCTAGTGAATTAATCATAACCTGGGACCAATTGAAGCAAGCATTTCTCCATAAATACTTTCCACTAAATAAGACATCCAAGTTTCGCAATGAGATTACTACTTTCAAGTAAAATAGAAGTGAGACAATATATGTGGCTTGGCTTGCCCAATTGGATAATCCCTCAAATTTTCTACAATAGGTTGACAGATGAGAATAGAAATATTGTCAATGTAGCCTCTAGTAGGAAATGGATGGATAAAATGGCTAAGGAGGCTATTATTTTACTTAAAGAGCTTGCATCTCAAGGATACATGGGTGATGAGCCAACAATAGTAAAAGCAAGAGGAGTTTTGGAGCTTGACACCATTAATTTGTTGTGTGCTAAGGTAGATGCTCTCACCAAGTTGGTAAGTAAATCTCAAATTAATTCTATATAAAGTGCTAATGTTGCTTGTGAGCTTTGTGGAGGATCTCATTTATATTTTCAATGTAATATGAGTTCTAATGCTAATAAGGATGTGAGTTATATGTAAGGAGCTTTCAACCAAAGAGGAGGGCTGAATTCAAACACATATAACTCTCAATGAAGAAACCATCCCAGATTTGCATGGTCAAATCCATCCTCTCAACTAAACCCTCCATTTAACCCAAATTATTCCAAACCACAAAACCCACCTGATTTTCCTATGAAACCAAATCATCCTTCTTTTAATCCACCACCACCACCAAAGTCTAAATTAGAGGGTCTTATGGAGCAATTCATAAACAAATAATTAACCACCAATAAACAACATGAAGACTAATTCAAGCAACTCAATGCAAGAATTGATCAACTTATTTCCCAAAATCGAATCCTTAAAAACCAAATTATTCAACAAGCCTCTTCAACTCCTCAACCTTTAGGAAGCCTACCTAGTCAACCTGAATTTCAGCCTATGGAATCTTGTCAAGCCATAAACTTGAGGAGTGGTAAGGAAGTTGGAGGTGCTTCATCAAGCAAGAAGAAGGTTGTGAATGAGGATGATGATGAGGGTGTGGCGGATACAAAAGTAGATGATGTTGTAAAGGATACTAAGGATGAGAAGTATGGTAAGGAAGAGAAGAATAGTCAAGAAGAACTAAATAAGAAAGATGAGCCTAAGATTGACCTTAGAACTTTACCTTTCCCATAAAGGTTCATAAGGCACAATCTTGACAAGCAATTTGGTAAATTTCTTAATCATTTAAAGGTTCATAAGGCACTATTACCATACACTTTATGGATGCCATTAGAGATATGCCCTCTTGGGGTAAATTTTTAAAGGACATTGTGAATCACAAGGGTAAGGTTGAAGAGTATGGGCTTATTTCACTTGTTGAAGAATCTAAGGCGATGTTCACAAAGACTCTACCAAAATTCAAAGATCCAGGTTGCCTTACTATTCTTTGTAGAATTGGTGATATTGTATTTAATAAAGCTTTATGTGATATAGGTGTAAGTGTGAGTTTAATGCCTTATTCCATATAGAAAAAGATAGATGTTGGTGATTTGAAGCCTACTACCATGTGTCTTTCTATGGTGGATAAATCGATCAAGTATCCACTTGGTGTTCTTAAGAATGTACCTACCAAGGTGGGTAAGTTTATTATTCCTGTAGATTTTATTATGATGGACATGGAGGAGGACACCAAAATTCCTATATTGTTGGGGAGGCCATTTTTGGTGACCGCGAGGGTGGTCATTGATATGAAAAATGGCAAAATTAAGATGGAAGTGAATGATAAGTCCATTATTTTTATATTTTCAAGATGATTAAGGAAGCATCACCTATTGAAGTTTGTGAAAGTATTGATTCACTTGATATCATTGATGAATGTGTAAATGATGCTGTATATAAGTGTGTGGGTCAAGACCCTTTGGTGATTTGTATATCACAAGGGGCTGATGAGAAACATTCCAATATGGAGGTTATGGCTTGTTTAAGAATTTTGGAATCAACTCCATATGCCTGTCCTTATAGGCATCAAAGATATGAGCCACTAAGGAATGAGGATGATCCTAAACCTTCCTCACCAAGTGAAACACCCAACTTGGAGATTAAGCCTTTGCCTTCCAATCGAAGGTATGCATTTCTTGATTTTAAATCTCATTTTCCTTTTATTTTCAATTCTTTATTACCTAATGATGAGCTAAATGCCTTGTGTGATGCGTTGAATAGACATAAGGGTGTGATAGGATATTCTATTAATGATTTAAAAGGACTAATGAGTGTGAAAAATATTTATTTTGATCACTCTATTTTATGCATATTAGGTTTAGTTAGTTGCATATTTAGTTAGTTTTTAGTTAGTTTAGTTAATTTTGTGATGTTAATTTAATTATTTAGGATTTAGTAATTTTTATGTTAAATAGATAATTTTTGTTAAGTTTTTGTTTTGTAGGATGAAATGGGATGAGGATATGATCAACATTTGGAGTTGGATGAGCTTAGGACTTAAGAAGAGGAGTTATCTATGTTAGGATCATGCATGGTCGTGCCTGAGCTTAAATTATGATGCACCACAGGGGTGCACAGTCGTGCAAGAATCGTGCACGATCGTGCCTATCTCTAGGAGATTCAGAGTTGTTTTCTTACGCAGCCATGCTATTTTCCTGTGCACTCGTGCATAGTTAATGTGGCAACCAACAAGATGATGACTTCGAGCTGAAGTTTAGATAGAAATGAGCTTATCTTTAAGCTTTAGATTAGATAGAGTTTGAAAGGTTTTAGATGACCTTTCTCACTAGGTAACTAGTTATATAATTAGAACCATTTGTTTTTCATTTAAGGTTGTTCTTGGATTTTTATTTCTTTGTTATTTTCAGAACTGTTTTATTTAGTTTATGCTTTACTCATATTAGAATAGGGATTTAATTTGAAGATTGTAAAGAACAAGTATTCTCTACACATTTGTGAAGGGGTTTCCTTGTTAACTTTTCTTATTATTTATTATGATTGGATTTGTTTTCTTTATTTCTTCATCTTTTTCTTTTCTTTTTAATAAGAGTGGCTAAGTTCTTTTTAGGGTTCTTACTCTAATTTGACCATATGCCTATTATGATTAATGTTAGGTTGTTAGTTCTAATTCATTGGTGATTGTTATGCTTAATGTCATTTTAGGATTGATCACCCTAAGATTGAATTGACACTATAGAACTTGATTGAGAGATAGGTTCTGTAGAATTAGGCAATAACCTATTAGTTGCTTAATTAGTTGAGAGACAGTTAAGTGGTTAATATTGATT
>CATIWO010054220.1:0-10387 GCA_949673435.1 Macaranga tanarius | reverse complement strand
TTGTGTGCATCGAATCACATGAATTCCGTACCAATAAACATGCACATACCATTTTAGACATCCCCTAAGCTCTCCTGCTTCAGTTTCATGGACAAATCTTCTGACATTGCTTGGTAAAAGAAGGTGAGTTATTTACTTGTGTGGTGGTGTGACTACCTCTTTCTTTCAGTTTGTGTGCTCTTTTCTTTCTGAACAGCTCGAGGGACAAATGCAAGGCCACGGGTGTGGCGGCGACCAAAGCTGATAGAAGAAGGAGACGAGTCTAAAGTGCTCGAGAGACCATGAACTCATCGAGCTCGGGATCAGCTCCTAAGCATGTGGTTGCACAATCTCCTTTGTAAATATCATTATCTCACCAGATTTCATCCAAGAAAGCCACAATCTCTGGTGGCGCTCCTACTTAATAAAACACCAGAACAAACGAAGAAAAAATAACACTTCAAGATCGTGATGGCTCCATTCAAATTAAACGACACCTCAGTTTTGCTTTTAACTGCAACAGCAACGTTCAGAGACTCCAAGATCAAGCTGAGCAGTTGAAGAGTGAACAAGATAAGTTGAAGCACTCTGTTAAGGCTGCTACAAGAAACAGAGAAGAGATCTATGATAATGTTATAAAATGGCTCAGCAGAGCAGAGGAAGCCATTGGATACGCTAAGAAAAGTATCCATAAGAAGCTATTGGATTGTGTCCTAACGTGAAGAAGCAAAACCAGCAATAAGAGGCGAGAGAATTGAAAAAATAGAAGAAGAGGAGAGCAAAGGGAAGAGGAGAGAGAATTTTTCTAGGCTCTCGTTATCATTTAAGTGGTGATACAGGTGAGAGAACTGAGGTAGGTGAAAAATAATAAATGTTACTTTGACCCAAGTGCTGACATAACATTTAAATAAAAAATTTTGGTGATTAAGTGACTGACATGTCACCGTTTTACCGGAATAATCATTTGAAAACGGTAATTATGGCAGTGAGTGCAAGCTTTTCAAAGTATTATTATTTTATTGTTACAAAGTGAAGTGTTGTGGCATTCCCGTTATGAGTCAAAAGTTTAATGGCATTATGTGCAATTGACCCGTATATAAAGGTTGCATCTTGAACTTGTCAAAACATAACCTGAAGTCGGATAGCAATGGCAATCATCTAAAAAGTATTGCAAAGCCAAGATTTTGAGAGAAGATTATTAGTTCCAGAAGCTTGTATAAAAGCATTTCAACCGCTCGAGAAAGGGACTGATACGAATTTGCGAGTTAAAGATGAAAGTGGAATAGTGTGGACGTTTCGTTAATTATATTCATATAACTATGAAAAATATTATAGTTAATTATTTAACATTTGCCCCCCTAGAGTTGTAAATTATAGTTGCCCCACATTAAACAAATTTTATTACTTGATTATTCCAATTCAAAAATTTTGATTTTCCAATTAGTTTACATTTGAATCAACTACAATTATATGATATTATTTGAATATTACACTAATTTTTTATAATGATTAAATAAAATAATGAAATATATATATATCTATACATATATTTTTTTTTTCTTTAATTTGATATAATTTTATTATTTAGATTATTTAGACATTGTCACATTAATATTTTTTATTGACTATTAATTATAACTTGATATTTTAAGTGTACATTACTTTTTTATTTATACTTTGTATTTAATTAAGTGTAAAATATTAAATTTGTAAGTTTTTTTTTTTTTTTTATAATGGGTTACTCTCTTCATGATCTCTCTACTACTAATGAATAATAATTTATTTATGTCTCTCATCTTTTAATATTATCTTTTCTAATTTTTTATTTTTATAATCTTTACTTTTTAAATGTCACACCCGCTTCACTAGCCATAGAGCCGGGCGCGACAAGCTGAAATGCTAAGTTGATGCTATGCTAGAAATAAAATTTTAAACCTTAAGTATTAAAATACACTTAAGATAATGTTGTCATTATATATTCTAAGAATCTTTTCCAACAACACCAAATTTTCATAATACAAGTCCATCTACTAATTAATAGTTAAATCTTAAAAGTAATACAAAAGTCTAAATGCCTGAATTTATTGACTCAACCTCTTCTAGACACTGGATGGGTACCAAACGATTCTACTAGCTACTACTGGTACTACACCGATGGATCTGAAAATATTTTAAAAAAATAAAAAGGTGAGTACAAAAAATACTCAGTGAGTGGACTAACATAAAGTACAATAAAGTAAAGTGGAAACAATACCTATTTGCTAAAGTAAATATAAGGTTATAACTATAAATATTCGCAAAGTAATTATAAAGCTGCTGAAATGATATAACATATCATAATGTAAGCATAAATATATTTATTAGTGGCTGAAATAATCTAATATCATAGCTATACAATTAATATAAAATTATGAAATATATATAAAATATAATATCCTATACACTCATTAAAATGTAACCAAAAGATTGTGCTAGATTGCTGATATAATGGGCACAATGATGAAGCTGGCAACCCATATGTATTCATATTGCTGGTCATACGTATGCGTAGAGCTAAACCATCCGGTTGCACGCCCCCAAGACTATATGCACAACCAAGCGCTGTCCCCAAGACAGTTGCTAGATAATATTGCTAATATAAACACCAATTATCATGGTGACATCAAAAGGGTACATAGTACGAGTGTATAGGTTTGTATAATTCAATCATTCACATAAATCAACTACTAAGGAAACATGTTGAATCATAAAGTTGATACTTGTATCATGCTGAATTTAATCATTACATCGATATATTTAAACATATTCTCATTTTAAACTTCTTTTGCTAATTCAATAATAACATAAACTATAAGTTCCCATTAAAAGATTAGTACTTGTAAAATTGTGCTTTGTAAACTAATACTTGATAAATCATATTTGTAAGGAAACATCAGATGTCAAATTATGGAAACATTTTACAAACTTTACATACATATTCTTAAATATACTTTGGTTTAAAACTAGTTTTATATACATATATCCACTCACCTGAGCTTACTGAATCGAAAACTAATTAGCTAGCCCTAACCTAGGCTCTACAGCTTTAACTTGATATGATCCTAACATTCATAAGTAAAAATCATAAGATTACAAACTTAAATCTCAATTCTACTCAACATAAGTTGATATACAGTTAAAGGATAGGGTTTAGGACCCAAAAAATAATATGAAAAGCTCAAAATAGGGTTTTTGGGGTTGGTGAACCCACATAGACGCCTTCTCTGTGCACAGAAGCACTACCTCAGCATTGAGGCATCGCCTCTGCGGTCCAAAAATGCAGAAACAGGTCCGAATCGATCAAAAACACCAAAAATCAACTTAATTCAATTCCCAACACACCAGGGGTCCAGTTTTTGATAAATCAAAGCATGAAAACCTATAATTAAATCAAAACACCCATTTTTAAATCAATTCAATAACTTGAATATTTTTAAACATAAACTCATCAAATTATATAAATTAAACTTGAATTTGCTCAAGTAAGTCTTAAATTATTGTTTGAATCCTTAAGAATGAGAAAAAAGAAGAAGAAAGATTGATGAAGAAGAAATAGAGAAGAAGAAAAGAAAAATGGAGGAAGAAAAAAAGAAAAAAAGAAAGAAAAGGAAATGAAGAAATATAAAGAAAACGTAGAGAAGTGAGGTTGCTACAGTAATCTCCAAAAATATAGATATATATTATTTTTTTATAAAATATCTATTTTGACCCTTGAAATAATCCTTATGCATAAAACAATGCTCAGAACTTATTTCTATAGCAAATAAGTCCATAACTCTATCTAAAACTTAGGAAATTCTATATCAGGATGTTACAATTCTCTTCCTCTTAAGAAATTTCATCCTCAAAATTTACATACCTACAGAGAGAATAAATGAGGATATTGAACTCTCATATCCTCCTCCCTTTCCCAGGTGGCTTCGTCCTTAGAATGGTTACTTCATAAAACCTTAACCAATGGAATCACCTTATTCCTCAAGACTTTCTCCTCTCTAGCTAGAATCCTTATAGGCTCTTCTTCATAGGTCAAATGTTCTCTTAACTCAATCGGCTGCTGCTTCAGTACATGGGAGGAATCATTTATATATCTTCTTAACATAGATACATGGAAAATATCATGCACTTGAGATAACTCTGGAGGTAAAACTAACTGATATGATACCGGCCCAATCCTTTCAACTACCTCATATGGTCCAATGAAATAAGGACTTAATTTTCCCCGCTTTTCAAACTGAACTATACCCTTCCAATGAGATATCTTTAGAAATACCTTGTCACCTACACTGTACTCAATGTCCTTTCTTTTTAAATCCGCATAACTCTTTTATTTATCTTGAGCAGCCTTTAATCTACTACGGATTAATTCAATATTATCTGTGGTTAACTGAATAATTTCTAATCCTACAAGTTTTCTCTCCCCTATCTCATTCCAACATACTGGAGTTCTGTACTTCCTTCTGTATAAAGCTTCATAGGGTGCAATGCCAAGGCTTGCATGGTGAATATTATTATACAAAAATTCCATTAACGGCAAGTGCTTATCCTAACTTCCTTTGAATTCTATCACACATGCCCTTAGCATATCCTCTAGAGTTTGAATAGTCCTTTCCGATTAACCATCAGTTTGTGGGTGAAAGGAAGTACTAAACTTCAACTTTGTACCCATTGCTTGAAGAAAACTGGGCCAAAATCTAGAGGTAAATATAGGATCTCTATCCGATACAATAGAGATTGGTGCACCATAAAGGCTTACAATCTCATTCATATAAATTTGTGCTAACCTGTATAATGAATAATCTACTCTAACTGGTAGAAAATGGGATGATTTAGTTAACCGATCCACTATAATCCATATTGCATCATGTCCTTATTGTGTTTGAGGTAATTCCATTACAAAGTCCATTGTAATGTGCTTCCATTTCCACTCCGAAATTGGAAGTGGTTGCAAAAGACCTGATGGACGTTGATATTCAACCTTCACTTATTGATAAACTAAACATATTACTACATATTCTGCTACATCTTTTTTCATTCCCTACTACCAATAATTTTCTTTGAGTGTACGGTACATCTTGGTATTGCCCAGATGTATTAAATATGCAGAACAATGTGCCTCCTCTATGATCTCTCGCTTCAAATCTTCTATACTTGGAACACAAAGTCTTTCTCTAAGCATTAAAGTTCTATCCTCTCGAAGAGAAAAATTATCTCATAATCCCCTTTTTACTTTTTCCACAATCTTACTTAATTGAGCATCCTGAGCTTGAGTTTCCCTAACTCTTTCTACCATAATAGGTTTCACCTTGAGAGTTGTCAACAACATTCCTTAGCTATCAATTTTCATATCTACATTTATGGCTTGAAGCTCTAGAAATAAAGGAAATCAGACTGACTTCATATGAGCTAAGTTGCCATAGGATTTCCAGCTAAGAGCATCCACTACAATATTTGCCTTTCCAGGATGATACTCTATTGTACAGTCGTAGTCCTTTAATAACTCAATCCATTATCTTTGCCTCAAATTTAACTCCTTTTGACTAAGGAGGTATTTAAAAGATCTGTGATCGGTAAAAATTTGACAAGTCTCTCCATATAAATAATGCCTCCAAGTCTTAAGAGCAAACACTACAGCTGCTAATTTCAAATCGTGAGTTGGATAATTAGATTTATGCGGCCTCAGTTGTTTAGAAGCATAGGCTATCACCTTCCCATGTTGCATGAGTACACAACCTAATCCTTTTCTTGATGCATCACTATAAACCATAAATTTGCCATCACCACTAGGAAGAGTTAATACTGGTGCAGAAGTTAAACATTCTTTAAGTTTCTCAAAACTTTCCTGCCATTCCTTTGTCCATACAATTTCATATTCTTCCTTAACAACTTTGTTAACGGAGCTACTATAATTGAGGAGTCCTGAACAAATCGACGATAGTAACTAGTTAATCCCAAGAAACTCCTTATCTCTATGGCATTGGTTGGTAGTTCCTATTTAACTACTGCTTCAATTTTCTTAAGGTCTACATAAACACCTTCTGCTGATATAACATGCTCTAAGAAAATAATCCGATCCAGCCAGAACTCACATTTACTTAATTTTGCAAATAGCTGCTCACTTCTTAAAGTTTACAAAACTATCCTCAAATGTTCTTTATGTTCCTCTTTACTTTGAGAATATACCAGTATATCATCTATGAATATAATTACAAACTTATCCAGGTATTTTTAAAATACTATATTCATGAGATTTATGAAAGCAGCTAGTGCATTAGTTAACCCAAACGGCATAATAAAAAACTTGTAGTGTCCATAGTGCGTTCTAAATGTCATTTTAGGTATATCTATCTCTTTAATCTTCAATTGATGGTATCCGGACCTCAAATCAATCTTTAAAAAAACCTTAGCTCCTTGTAATTGATTAAAAAGGTCATAAAAATGAGGTAATGGATATTTATTCCACAGCGTAACCTTGTTCAACTATCGGTAATCTATATATAGCCTCATGGAACCATCTTTTTTCTTAACAAACAACACTGGCGCTCCCCAAGGTGATACACTAGGCCTAATAAAGCCCTTATTTAATAACTCCTGCAACTAAATCTTCAATTCCTTTAACTCTGCTGGAAACTTATCAACATATTTTCTCACCGTCATCAATCCTTATGCTAGATTGATGAATGCAGCCAACTTCTCTTTTCGATAATTCTCCATCAGATATTCTCTGCGGAACTCTTCCTGAAATACATGCCAATTTAAGCTTCTCTGTAAAGATTCCAATTTCGAGTTAACCAATCATTAGTTTTATCGAATATTAACCTATAAATGTTACGCTTAGTTATAGAGTCGTAAAAGCCTTCTCCACAGTCTTAATCCATTTGTCAACCTATATTGAATTCAACGTACCGTAGAAGTTATACGCTCCACATTTCTTTGCGTGTTCAATCACGTCTTCGGGCCTCTTATACTTTTCCCTATCTCTCTCAGCCATTGCCGTGGCTATAGTTTGTGCCAATTCTGCAACATTCATATACATCATTGGTGGCATTGGGTTAGCTTTATTTTCACATACCGGCTATGGTGGCTATCCATTTTATGCTCACCTTGGTATGTTAAAATTCAGTATCATTATCCTCGACATCAAACTACCTTGCCCACTCTCTGCACCATATGCACACCCATTACTCCTTTCGTTGCTAATGGAGGCTTCTGATGGGGATCTATTCTGTGGTATATTGTCACTCCCACTCATATTTTCTACCCTTTCAACTATATCTATTCTATCTGCCTGGGCACCTCAGCCTCTCGGTCTACCTCTAGGTCTACTTTAAGTACCTAAACCATCCCCTAGTTCTTGCCATCACTTAACTTCCTGTAATTTAAAATCAATTCATTCAGTACTCTTAAAATCATCATATATTACATCATCAATCATCACTATCCATTTATCGTATAAATTTCTTTCAAATCTCAAATTTTATAGCCTAAGCTTTAAAAGTCATTAATAATACCATTTCTATAGTCTAAGTTTCAAAATCAATAATATTCTTAACCTTATAATCTAAACTTTTAAAATCTAGGCTCTGATACTAAAAATTATGACACCCCTCCCCACTGGCACCCACGTTGGACAAATTTCCAATCCGGACTGTCCAGTATGGAGTAACAGTGTATAAAGGTACCATTTATAAGAAAGTATCAACGATACTATCCAGATTGACTAGTTTATAATACGGGGTTAATAACATTTATATCACTCGAATTATATCTTAAACCTATATATTGAGGCTATTCACTTATTTGGTATCTTTGATTGTTGCTTAATAACAATACCAAAACTTATATATATAATAATCACCAATCATCATAAAGCACAAATGGTAAGATTATATACAATCTCATCGACATAACACTATTACTGGAAACATAATGTATATATATATATATATACAGTATAATATATATGATCATTGTTCAGCGATGAGGGGAAAAACTAGAGAATAAGGGCTATAAAAAATATAGACAATATAATACATCTAAAAGGATCAAAGCCCTATCAAACCCTAGAAAAGGTAGTTTAACTACCCTAGAATGTGCTACCTATATATAAACCCAAACATAGTAGCAACAATCCTAAATCTCGACCCTCTACTAGTAAAAAGAGCATAGTGTCACCAACATCTGGTATCGGCTAAGTCCAAGTCAGAGTGACCCAAACTCCAACTTGTATCTCATAAACAACGAAAATGACTATCAGACATCCATCTGCAAAGTCATTCCTCACCATACTAGTGCGGTAATCAGTGGCTATGGGGTCTACAGAGACTCGAAAGGATAGCTCGGCGTCGGGATCATGTCTAATATAGTACAAGATCATTGTCTCATCACCATCTACATCTAGAGACTGGGCTACCCACATGATTGCCATAACACTCTATACAGGTATGTACAAGTAGCTAAGCTAAAAAGAAAACAATTTTACAAAAGGGAGTGGTGAGTATTTCTATGTGAAACACTCATTGAATGAACTAAAATAAACACTATCGATAACTGAATAAATAACGTTTCAATTGATAACTAAAATAATTAAAATCAATCAAAATAACAGTTAAATCATAATTGTAAACTATAGAATCCATCAATAGTATTAAAAACATATAAGTCAATTCACAATTGAACTCATTGAATTAATATATAATCAAATTATAATTGATTTCTTTAAATAACATATAATTAGGTTGCTGTCAATGTGGTGGGTACCAATCAGCATATTGAAAGTTTGGGTCAGGTATGTATACCATAATCGTAAATCACATAAAGTAGCCTAAAAGGCTTGTCACTGTATCTCGGATACAGGAAATAACATGAGTCACTGTGTTTCAGACATAGTATTACATCTCATTTAACCCTTTCGTACTCCGGGCACAGTCTCACTGCAATCCTGTAATATTCAAGTACTCAAAGTTATTTAAATAACATAATTTCTCAAATCAATCTTGGTTTCAGCCAAGCAAAATACTATAAATATATCTCAGTATTCAAATTCAGTTCAGAAACAGGTGTTTCCTCCAAATCAAACTGAGGCATTGCCCTAAATTTCTTAGAGGCCGCTTTCCTCCACAGAGGCGCCACTTTCCTCCACAGAGGCACCGCCTCTAGGGCTCTAATAGGCTGAGGTGCCGCCTCAATCACAGAGGCGTCACCTTCTTTCCCAAAATCAACGTATAAATTTTCAAATTTTCCGTAATCATTCAAAAACCAAATCCAATCAAACATCCAAAAATTCAATCAAAATAATGAATCAATTTAAGAAAATTATGGGGTTTTGAAGAAGAAAGATCACTCACCTACATCGTTATTTCCTTCAACTGTCATACCCGCTCCTCTAACTATCGAGCCGGGCACGACCTGCTGTGCTGAACTCACATACTAATGCTATAAACATAATTAAAACCTCAAACATCCAGATGGACTTAAAATAAAGTTATCATTATACATACTAAGAATCTTATATAACAATCTCATATATGACAAAATACAAGTCCACCTACTAATCAATAAATAAGAACTGAATAATAATACAAAAGTCTAAAATATCTTAGTTTATTGGCTCAACCTCTACTAGACACTGATGGGCACCAAACTGCTCTACTAGCTACTGCTGAAGCTACTCTGCTAGATCTGAAAATATTTTTAAAATAAAAGAGTGTGAGTACAGAAATACTCAGTGAGTGGACTAACTTTAAATATAATACTTTAAAGTTGGAACAATAGCTATCTCTTTAAATAATCATAAAAATATCTATAAAACTGCCTTGAACATCATAATAATAATCAATAATAAACTGCTGAATTATTATAAAATAGGATACCCGTAAATTACCTTGTAAATAATATAGAAATCAATAAGCCGTTAAAATCATAATACATAGTTAACATAAACCGATTTATTTCTTATCCGAAACATCATAGTAAAACATAAACATAAGCTGATTTCCTTCTTTTTGAAATAACATCATATTATAGCTAAATAGTTTCCATATACACTGAGAAATAGTTGAAATAAAATAATACTTTAGCTAACCCGCTTCCTTACAAACCGAGTGTTGCTAGCTGAAAGAATATAATGCTTTAGCTAAATCGCTTCCTTACAAGCCGATTTAAGACTGAAACATTATCATTCAAAATACAGAATTTACATAAACTAATTTAATATAATGCTTTAGCTAAGCCGCTTCCTTACAAGTCGGGTTAAGACTAAAACATTATATTCATAAAAATGCGATTACAAAACAATATAATGCTTTAGCTAATCCACCTCCTTACAAGCTGAATTAAGACTAAAACATTATATTCACGAAAATACTATTCC
>CATIWO010054195.1:0-11106 GCA_949673435.1 Macaranga tanarius | reverse complement strand
TAAAATTTATTAGAAAAACCATGCCGAAATATCGGCGATCTGGAAGGTGTAGAAATCGGAGTTTCAACTGCTGACGTAGCTCCATAATCTTCAATGTTAATAACTGTCGATTTTCTCGATCAAACATGAGTACAATGGACTCCAGAATTGGAGGCTGTGGTTTCCGGTGCTGACTGATTGGGTCGCGGGGAAGGGTGTCCGATGACCAGCCATTTGCTAGTCATATGCAGGGCAACTGGGCTACTGCCAACTGCGTAATGTCAAAAAGCGAGGGTAGATTTTAGTTATGGAGGAAGGTAGCGGAAGCAGAGTCCAAGACAGAAATTTAATTTGATTTCCAAATATGATTTGTTTTTTAGGCTGTAAACATGGAAAAACTGTAGAATTGTCCTGAACTGTGCACTTCTGTCTATCAGGCATTAAGAATGCAGTACAGACTAGTGTAGTCAGTCCACAAGGACAAGGTTCATGCTTTGCGTGTATTGTCATCAACAAAAACAATGAAGCATCGAGTCCATTTGAGTAATGATGTTTCCAAATTTAATACAATTTTAAACCTACCTAGACAGGGCCTGGGCATGGGCATGTTTCTTCTATGTTCCAAAACTATTGAATTGGTACTATGCAATACCAATCGATTGTTCTCTGCAGTGGATTGGATTGGTGTGCATCTGTAATAAAGAAAAAATACCGGCACAAATCATCAAAACTAATGCAGCAAGGGCACTTCAACATCGCCCATTCCACAGCAGCAGTAACAACATGAAATTGCAGCATTATACACACAACCATGATCTAGCAGAGAGAGAATAGTGCTGCAAAGTTAAATTCTATTAGTACCAGAAATGAACCAAAGATATTTGACCTCACAGGAAATGAAATTACAGTTGCAAGGATATAAATTTACTCAATTGAACCACAACCAGTAGCCAAGTTGAAGCAGAAGTTGGACGGATGAATGTCTTTTCCAACTTCTCAGGCAGCAGCTACCACTCACAAATGTAATTACTGGGAACTTGGTGCTCTAAAGAAAAAAGCCTTCAGTCCCTCGTCCAGCCGCTCTTTCCCCATAAACCACAAGTGCTTCCTCCATGACTTGAGCTCGGGCCAGCAGTTGAGCTCTCTTCTTTCCAGATGGGTGAGTAGAAAGATAATCCCTCAATGCTGATTCACCAGTGATTTTCCCCAGTTTCTCATACACCTTAGGTGCAATTCGAGGATCATATCCTGCTGAAGCCATCAACAACAGGCCAATATAATCTGCCTCGATTTCCATCCTAGTAATAAGTCATTTAAACAAAGTCAGCTCTTGCATGATTGAAGTTGCATTCACTATGTTTTTGTCCTGCTCAATTACTTATACACAGGTCATCCCAATGGAAATTGCTATCTCGGTGAAAAAACTGTTAAATATTGTTTTGATGGAAACATAAAAAAAAATAATAAATAATAAACAACATCTATACAGGAAATTAACAAATCGCAGGGACATGTCAAAAGACAATGCAAATGTGTGAGTGTTTCGTATCCATAATAAAGAGCAAACAAAGGACTCAAGCAGTATGACAGGCACTTCAAAATAAGATGTAAGCTGGCTGGAGTTTCAAATGCCAGAAAAATCTATTAGATATAAAGAAAATATAGATAAACCTCCAAATAATTCAAGATAAAATGTAAGCTGGCTGGAGAGTTTCAAATGCCAGAAAAATCTGGTAGATATAAAGCAAATAGATAAGCCTCCAGATAACTAGTAAAACTGATGTGCAAACCACTAATTTAGTTCCTAAAAATTTGGCTGCACAGACACAGGTAGAAGATTTGTCGTACATTATCTGTTAAATTCAAAGCAGCTGGGGCCACACTAGATACCATGAATGCTATGATTGAAATAATTGGTTTTTGCCATTCTGTCAGTACATAGTAGACTGCTGTATGGAGTTGCCAAGGTCAACTACTGTAAAGACTCTACTTATCCTTTGAATTTTTTATGATTGATACTCGGGTACATGAGCAGATGTATGTATGCGTTTGTTTTATTTCCCTCGCTAGCTGAGGGATGGCTAGGCAAGAATGGATTGGATCCATACATCTCAAGAATTCTAAAAGTGTATTTAAGAAGTACTTATAAATGAAAGTAAACCCCTAATGTAGTTATATGTTTCAAACAACAAATATCAAAACAAGATGGACAACCAAGTTACTGATGATGCATTACAGACTGTTGGTAGCATTTCCAGCAGTCTCTATTAAAATCATAAAAGGCGAAAAGCAATGAAATCCTTCAACGTAATGAGACCAACTTTCTGACTGCCACAAGAGCATTTTCATAAACTGGAACCTCAAATCTGTAGTCAATTAAATGCACCATGACACTAACTATGGAGATGATGAGGTCATACACCGAAGGAGAATTGAAGAACAGAAATTGCAATAAAATAACCGTTGTGCTAATGCAAAGTGTTGAATCTGAGGGACGGTGATTTATATACCTACGCAATCCACAGCATCAAATATACATATGCATCCTTGATCTCTTTATCAATTCGTGGTAATTGGTCGATAGTTTAAAGCTCATATTACTTACATATGAAGCCTCAGTAGTACACTAAAGTATTAAATTAAATACAACTTGAAACTCTGTGAACTTCATGGAAATTTCACAAAAGTGTATGATAAAGCAACTCAAGTGGCACAATCAGCGTCTAAGAACAATGAAAATAAAACAGAACTAACAAAATAACCAATATGTAAATTGGCAGAAGCGCAAAGTTGCCACAATGAATGGCATGAGAGATGACTAGCTTAATTAACAGAAAAGGTCAAAGGGCATTTTTCTAGTTCATACGCGTTCAACACATGTATACTATTAAGTAATAAAATTGAACAGCACAAACAAGCAATCATGTGGAAAGATAAAAACTAATAATTACTTGAGATAACAAGAGCAGGAATGTACCTCCGGGAGAAAGGAAGTCTCAAGAATAGAACTGACATTGCATTGGCAAGGTCAGGCATAACAAACTGATAAAGAATAAGTTGCAAGATGGCAAACCACAAATTCTTGGTTATCCCTTCTGCTGCATGTCGAGCCACAGCATGCCCGACCTAGTTATTAAATGGCATGCACAAAAAACCATCCTCAAGTAAATAAGCCATAGACAACTATCATAATATATTCAAAAACAGATGCCTGCGGTGGAAACTTACCTCATGTCCAATAATGGTTGCAATCTCTGCATCAGTTTTAAAGTGATCAAGCAACCCAGTAAACACAACAATCTTCCCACCAGGAAGACAAAAAGCATTAACAACAGGCTCATTAACAACCAAAACTTCCCAATTCAATCCTTCCAAATGCGAAGTTTCTGCTTTTGATCCTTTCTCTCGACCCTTCTTTCTAGTCTGTTGAACCCACTTATCATCAAGAACCTCATCGTCTTTATACCACTTTGTCTCAACCTTCTCTTCAGTCTCAGTCAAGGCTTTCAACGTCTCAAATGCATCCTTCTCATTATTCATGTGGCTATCAGATGATGAATACTCCAAATCACTCCATGTTCTCTCTTGCCTTAAACCCCTCTGCAAAGCCTCAATGATGTCCTTTGCAATTAAACGAACCCTCACACTTTCTGGGTGTATTGCAGGCAACATTTTCCCTTTGAATGTAGCTTTGATTTGCTGGAATTGATTCTCTCCTACACTTTTCTCCATGGATTTGGATAAAAGTACAAAATGTTTTCTTTTTGTGTACGGTACAGTCTCCAAGTGACCAAAATAGACGGTGATGAAAACGCCGGAACCAACCAAAACAACAACCAATACAGTTCTTGGATTCTGAAACCATCGTCTAGGGCCTCTCGGCTTAAAATGATGAACCTGGTATCGGTCAACATAGTAAAATCTCTTACCACCATTACCAAGAAATGGATTAGAATGTATTTTCTTTGTAACCATTTGAAAACCTACTCCTAATCTTTGAGAAACAGAAGAAGACAATGGATAAAACCCAGAAAACTTAGCTTGATTAAAAGAAGAAGAAGAGGTTGAGGACCCATTTTGGTAGATTCTTGAAGCTGAGTGCTGAAGCGGAGCTCTATGATTAATCTTTGAAGCGTAGTTGCGAAAGATATCAATTGCGAGCTTAGCCCTCTTGAATCTTTGCATGATCGGCAACGTGTTCTTTAAGATTGGAGCAAATAATCGATTTATAGAGTTAAAATAATCATTTTGGAAACGGTGACTAAGCTATTGAATTGTTTGACTTCATAAATTTCAACTAAAAGGACTAAGGAAGCTAGTAAAAGTGGAAGTTGGATGGTTTTTTTTTTTTTTTCTTTGAGAGGATTGGTTAATAAAATGAAGTTGGAAGTTGGATGGTTGATAAAATGAAATGGATTGGAAGAAGCCTCTCGAAGTGTCTCAGAGGAGAGCTGGAAACGGTGAACATCGTTGGCATGGCGAACCATTCTTGGATCGGGTCGATTTGATTAGTGAGCACAATGCCAATAACCTCTCCGTTGCTCTATTTCTTCGTATAGACAGTATTTTCTTTTAAGTAAAAAGATTGGTGTCTCTTACGGGACGTGAATAATATCGTCTCTCACCAAATGAAAATTCTAAATTATTTCTCCTTTATATTAAATACCTCTATTAATGGAGTAAACAATTAATTATCTTTCATCAAATTTTATTTTTATTTGGTAAGAGATGATATTATTCATGTCTCTTTAAGAGACATTTATCATTACATTTTTTTTTAACATCCAAAAATTTCAAAATAAAAATTTGTCAGATTTTAAGCTCTGAGGCTCATGGGAGAAATTATCAAAAAATATTAAATAAATTATGGACAAATTATATTTCGACTCGTGGGCAACAATACATAACTAAGTCCTAACTCCTAACAAAGATTAATCTATTTATCAAGTGCAATTTATTATTATGGCAAACAAATAGCCGCTGCTCCAAAAAAAAAATTATATTATACAGATTCGTAAAAGTAAAAATAAATGAAAAACAAAAACGTCAATGTATTTAACACATGAAAACACATTCGTTAGGGTAATTTCATAATAATATTATTCTCTTACATTCAGAATTCAACAAAAAAAAATAGGGGAGACTCCAAAATTCCCCAAGAAATTAAATAAGATATTAAAAAAAGATATGTAGGCCAACAAAACACACACAGAAGGACAAAAATAAATTCACTATGTTAGCCAAATCCATTCTATAAATTATCCAGACTCTACAATTGAACGTTTTCTTCGTTATCAGAAAATACTTCATCCACCAATAATACAATTGAGGTTTCACCATCTATTCCCATTGCTGCGACCTCTCCCTCCACCAAACCTATCATTTCTTCTATCAGATAATCCCCCGCCTCTGCCACCTCTGCCTCCTGAGAACCTATCACCAAACCCACCCCTGCCTCGACCACCACCACCACCAAATCTTCCCTTTGATTGGTCTCTTTCTTGCAAGGGAGGCAATGTTTTCACCACCTCTAAGCTGACATTAGCTGCATTTTCTTGACCTGCAACCAGAGAGCGGCAAAGATAATGAATGCAAGTATCACAAACTTTGAAAGAGGCAATAGCAACCAACAAGCAAAAAATCAAGACCAATACATTTAGAAGCACTCGTTTCATTTTAAAAGAAAAAAAAAATTGCTTGGGTTCAGGAAACTCTTATAACAATTAGCTGTGAACCATTACCAGCCAGAAAAGTGTCCAGATCTGCTGCAGGCACATCAAATAGTGCACCCTTCCCATCAGCTGTGAGGGTCATACCGTTTACCGACTCAACCTTATCCTCAGGCAAGAATCTCCTCAATACACCAAAAGCATATCTGATAAAAATTCATGAAACAAACAAGCCTATTACATAGATGATCATCACTAAAATCAGCATAGTTACTTAAGATAAATGAACTTTGGAAGCCCTTCTCTGTACTTAATATTTGTCACTTTCAGTGCTCCACTGAGAATAGTTTCTTGTGCATTTATACTTGCATACAGATGCCAAATTTTATAATCTACTATTCTGCAGGACTTGAATATTGACAAACAATATAGAAAATTAGATTCAAGCACTCACGATGGTGTGTAGATGGGCCTTCCAGCTTCAAGGAGTAATGTAACATGGTTCTCCATAGATGTTAGAAGCGATCTACTCTTTATCTCAGTATAACCCTGCATATTCCAAAATATGAGCCAAATGTTTTAAATTGAGCAGAAGAGATGAGGAATATAAACTATTTTTGATAGAGGGACAGGAGGGAGGGACTCACAGCAGCCTTGGCCAGTGCTTTTGCAAGTAGTTCTACTGCAGACAAACCTGAGGTATTCAACAGATCCTCTGCTGCAGACTTAAAAGCAGGAACCACACTACAATATTTGCCATATTTTAATATTTTCAGTTAAGGCATAAAAGCACCTCAATTATCCATCAGTTAGTTGAGTTCTATAGCAAATATACCTGTCAGACACCTGAGTTATTTTTGCTGCTGCTTCTGCACCAACAGCTTTAGCAACATCAGCAGGCTGAGGGGCAGTAATGTGCTCAAATTTCACACCAGATTCTCTTTCAATCTTAGAAAAATTGGACCTTCTTGGATCATAAAGCATCACAGCAACACCAGTATTTCCTAAGAGAACAAAACAACTAAACATGTCACTAAACCCAGTATTTAAGAGGTACTAATCCTATAAATCCAGTATTTAAAAGGCACTAGTCCTATAAATCCAGTATTTAAAAGGTACTTATCCTATAAATCCATATTTACCTGCTCTTCCTGTTCGTCCGGATCTATGAATATAAGCTTCTACGTCACGTGGAGGTTCACACTAAAACACAAAATCTTAAGTAAGCATAATTGATAGTAAAATTTCACAAGGTTTACTAACCAGTGCATGCATAAAACACAAGTGAACTGACTCGTGCATGTACCTGGATGATTAATTGCACATCATTTATATCCAGCCCCCGAGCAGCCACATTTGTGGCCACTAACGTCATGAACTTGCCTGACCTGAAGCCAGAAAGTGTGACCTGCAGATATTAGATAAGAAATTATAAAAGAAAAACAGATTAATTAAGCTACACAAGCCCCAGAACCATCTAAATGCCCGGCATACTACAATGGTACAGCTAAGCAACAAATTCTTAAATTACCAATGGAAATATCAAGAAGATAGAGACTTCCAAAAGTAAATATAAGCCCATTCCTAAACAAACACATTTAAAGAAAAATGTAATCAAGGTACATAAACAAGAAGTAAACACATTCTGCTTATGGAGACACATCAAGAAGAAATTAGCAAAACATTGAACATAAAAAATACCTCACGTTGGGACTGTTGTATATCCCCATGTAGAGCCCTTGCACCATCTAACCAACCAGCAAGTTCATTAGCAGATTCCCTTTTCTCAGTGAAAATAATTGTACGGCCTCCACTGAATAAAAACCATTACAAAGAGATATGAATAAACAAATTTTTCACAGGACCAAAAGATCATCAGAATGTCACAAATAAATCAAAATCCATGAAAAACAACTAACCTGCTATAGCAACAAATGATATCAGGAATAACCTTAGGTATTGCTGATGCTGAACAAGGAAGGATGATGTGCCTGACATTAGTACTAGCCTTCATTTTCTCATTACCAACAAGATCTATGGTTTTCTTGGATGCTTTAAGAAATCTTGAAGAAATCTGGTGATACAGGAAAACAATTAATGTCAACTAGGACAGATAAAAATTGAACCACAACATATGTTTCGGCAGTTCATATTATTTAGAAAATATATAGCATTATTAGAAAGGAAGGCTTAGCCATCATCATGATTAAGAAACTAACTTGTTTCACCCAATTTGGCAAGGTGGCACTGAAGAGAAGTGTCTGAACTTTGCTTACATCCTCAACTTTTCCTGCAAAATAAAAAATAAGCACAATCTGTTAAGTAAGTCACTCCGTATTCATAATACAGCTGAGTGGAGTACAGTAACAATGTCCAGAACATACTCGATGGCAATTAATACCGTGCAATAAAATTAGGCAATAGTTTCTCAGTTCTCAGACTATCAAAAATGATTTATCCGGAAGCACCTTTGACAAGCTTAGGACAACCAAGCTTTACAATGCACAAAAGCCATAAATAAACATGATACAATAAAGCCCGATCAGAACATCTATGAAGGGCTAGAGGACTGGGGCTCACTTTGGGTGAACCACCGTACCACATCATTCATTCATGCATTTGCATGCAGAAATATGAAAAAGAAAATAGACCGGGTTACTGCCATCTGGAAAGAAACAAGGGAAAAAGGTAAAATCTGAAAACAAAAGAAGCATACAGAACACGCTTCCTTGCAAATACGTAGACAATATGGACCATATTCTGAGGAAGCAATATTCGGTCAGAATAAATGTACCATATGCATATCAATGCTATGACCCAAAAAGAAAATCTCCTTTTATGATTCAATTACAAGGCATAAAAGCATGAAGCACAAAAAGGAATATCTACGTGATTCAACTAGTTCAACACAATATCTCACATTTAATAGGACTAGTATTTCCAGAACCTTCTACTACAAATATTGCATTTGTTTAGAATAAGTGTGTAGAACATTCATTATAGTAGTCAAACTTCAATATGCAGATCCAAAAAAGTACCACCACGATATCACAACATTCAAAGAATAGCAATTGAACAGTGCCATATTGATATCCAACGCATGATCCAAGTATGCCTATGGCATTTTCCGAAAAGCTACATACCGAGTATAAGTTCAACATCTTCAACAAAGCCCATCCTCAGCATTTCATCAGCCTCATCAAGAACCCGAAACTTAAGAAAGCTCAAGTCAATGTTGCCCCTCTCTATGTGATCCTATACAGGTTAAGCTGAATCTTTTAGAAGAAATAATCAAACAAAGAATTAAATTCAAACATGAATTAATGCTATTTTCAAAACCATTACAAGGACTCAAATAATACGATAGTAAAGAAAGAAACCTTTATACGGCCTGGTGTTCCAACAACTATGTCAACCCCTCTCTTTAAGCTCATTTCTTGATGATAATACGAAGCTCCGCCATATAAACAGCAAGATGTCAATCCCAGTGCTTCACCATAAACTTTGAAGTCGTCATACACCTTTTAGAAATCAAAAAACCAATTATTACACTAAAAAAAATGCCCGTAAGATAAAAGATTCAAGAAGCAGCGATAACTATTGTACCTGATTAGCCAATTCTCTCGTGGGAAGAAGAACCAGAACACTTGGAGGCCTCCCATGCCCTGTCTTTCTTGTTGATTTTGCATGCCCATTTGTTAAAGACTCCAAAATAGGCAACACAAAAGCCAGTGTTTTACCCTGCACATTTTTAACATGGCAAGCACCCATCAGATTGACAAAAATTCACAAAGCAAATAAATAACTCAACAAAAAAAATGACGGAAAAACTACAATCAAACACAACAAAAAGAATGCATAATGAAGCATTACCTGACCAGTCCGTGCACGACCAACCAAATCAGAACCATCAAGAATATCATCAAAAGTCATAGCTTGAATTGGAAACAAGGATTCAATTCCTTTAGACTTAAGCTTCTCCCTCAAAGATTCCGATATTCTAAAATTAGAAATCGCATTAGGATTCTCAGCTTTCTCCACCTCTCCTTCTCCATCTCCTTCCTCATCACCATCCTCTTCAGAAGCAGTAACCTTTGCCCTTTTATTCTTCTTCTTTGACTTCAAATTCACCGGCTCAACAAGCTCGGAGCTCGTCTCGCTCTTCTCTTCATCATCAAGCTCAGTATCTGCAGCTTTTCGCTTCTTCTTCTTATCTTTCTTTGGCTTCTGCTGCTGTTGCTTCTTGTCAACAAGTACTTCCTCTTGAGGTTGTTCAGAGGTTTCAAGATTTATCTTCTTCTTCATCTTCTTCTCTAATTTCTGGTCTTTATCAATAGCTATTGATGGCATAGTGCTCTCTGTATAAATTTCACGATAGAATCGATTGAAGGAGCAAAGCAAGATGGGCGCTGTGCTTTCTCCTGCTATCGAAGGTTGTGGAAGTGAAATTGCTCCAGCAGGAGAGAGCGAAAGAGAAGGAGAGTTTGTTAGGGTTTTCGATTTTATGGTTTAGCGGTTCTGCAATTGCGGCCGTTGGATCATGAAACCCTATTTAATTTTGATTTGTGCCGTTAGATTAAATTTATGCTAGCTTGCTTCATTTTCCCTTCTTGTATTTTTCTTTACAAAATAAATTGAAAAATTAAAAATCTTATGCTCCTCTTTTGGTAATTGCCATAGGATGAATATTTTAATTTTAATTTTTCGTAAATTATTTAGCAGATTATATTTATTTGTTGGAAAGTACTTATTAAATTATTAATTATATTTAATATGGGAATATTTGAAAGGTAATTAACCTCCAAATATGATTTTATTTCAAATAATGACAATTAATTTTAATTTCTGCTAGAAAAATAAATGTAGTGATACAATTTTATTAAGATCTAATTCTAGTCTGTTTGATAAATATTTCAATTTTATTTTCATACGGTAACGATTAAGAAAAACAGAAAAAAAATAATTAATTTCTATAAAATGTAATATTTTTAAATGTAGTTTTAAATTTTTTTATAAAATGTAGTATCTTAGATATTATATTTTCTGTACTATAAGTTTTCAATATAAATTAATTTTACAGATTAATTGTGTCAAAATTCAAATTCTATACTTCAATTATTTTTGAGAATAGTCACTAGACTTTTTTTTTTTTATCAAGAAGTAAATTAAAAAATGTAGATACAAAATTGCTATACATATATATTAAAAACTTATTGCACGTATTCTTTCAAAAAAAAAAAGGAAAAATTACAAATTTAGTGTCTGAATTTTTCAATTTTTTCTATTTGAGTGTCTAATTTTTTTTTTTTCAATCGAGTGTTTGAACTTTAAAAAATTTTCCAAATGAGTATATCTGGCCGATCAGAGGCTGAGTGTGCGCTAAGTCAGCAAAAGTGGGCCCCACATATGCACCAGTCAACGTCCATGTCACGTCCTTTACAACCAAAATGAAAAATTG
>CATIWO010054155.1:0-46006 GCA_949673435.1 Macaranga tanarius | reverse complement strand
TAAATGTTAATACTAATTTACATTATAAATATGTAATTTTTGGTAACAATTACCAATTTTTAATTATATTTACTTAAGATTATTATTAATATACATTAATATCATATAATGTTACTAAAATTACATAATCTTATTAATATTGGTTTTATTAAATTATTAATATTAAAATCCTATAACAATACTAAAATTGATGATACTAACATCAAACAATAGTTTTTCATTCATAATAATACTAAAACTAATGAAACTAAAATCATAAGTAGCTTTTTAATTCATATTATGTTTCATTTAGTAACATTAAAATTAAAATTATATAGTTTTGATTAAATTTTTTTAAATTATACCTATTTAAGATCACCACCTAACACTAATATTTAAATTAATAAGCTAGTAAACGAGCTTGTTCACGAGCTTATTATACGAGCCTGTTCACGAGCTTATTTGCGAGCCTGTTCGCGAGCTTGTTCGCAAGCCTATTCACAAGCCTGTTCGCTAGCCTAAATGAGCCGAGCTTAAGGATACTCAGGCTCGGCTCGTTTAGCTTACGAGCTTCAAAATAATGTTTGAGCTCGGCTCATTTAACTTAACGAAAGAGCTCGAGCGAGCTTTTAACGAGTCGAACGCCGAGCCGCTCGCGAGCAGCTCGGCACGGTTATACCCCTAGCAGTATGAATGCACCATCCAAGAAATGAACCACACTTACCTTCTTTATAGTAGTAGAACAACTTATTCTTATTTTCTTCAGATTCTGAAATTCTTATGCCAGCTCGTTTCCCACACCTACAATTCTTATTCAAGTATCTTCCTTCCCATCCATCATTGTTGCTTGAACCACCCCCAGCCATCTGAAATGAACCCTAGTTTTTCTAAAGAATATGAGAAGAAGAAGAAGAAACAGATCTTGAGTCCACCACAAATGCAAATACCGTTCATTATAATTTACCCTTAGAATAAGTATACTATATTCAAGGTTATTTTGGACTTTTCCTTTCATTTTTTGCAATTTTACTTTTATTTTTTCAAGTTTTTGTCCAAAAATCCTGACAGAAGGACCAATGGGTTTAACATAGCAAAATACAAGG
The DNA here is from genome assembly GCA_949673435.1 of Macaranga tanarius. Lineage (NCBI taxonomy): Eukaryota > Viridiplantae > Streptophyta > Magnoliopsida > Malpighiales > Euphorbiaceae > Macaranga > Macaranga tanarius. The sequence continues at coordinate 44,924 of CATIWO010054155.1, read as the reverse complement.
ATGAATAAATGTATTTTTAGAACGTCGGGGACGAAGTAGTATAATACACCAAAATAGAGGGGTAAATAGTAATTTACCCTTGATGTATCATACCCATTATTTATTTATTTAAAAAAAAAAAGGTTCTGGTCCGTTGCCAAATACCATGTGTGTGACTATTCAACCATGGGGTGGAGTGTTAATATGAGAATCAAACGGTTGACATACATTGATCGTGGAATGCAAAAGGAATCTGACGGATAAAAGTTGAATGGGACAAAGTCGTCACACAGAGTACAAACTTCAGGATGCCACAGCTGAGTAAAGACTTTTTTTTTTTTGGGGGTATAAATCCATCTGTTGAATAGGGAGGGGAGGGGAGGAGGCGTTCAGTTTTTGTGTTGGTGAGTCGCTCAGATTACCACTTACCGCTTCCTTTGCGTTGGCGCAAACACAACATCTCCTTCTGCTCATGCTAATGGCATCGACAATGGTATCTACTGTTATTATTATTTTCATAAGCGCAGTAGATTAGAGGCCATTCCTAGTTCATCATTCTGATGTAGATGTAGTAGTATATAATATAATCATTTTGATTAAATGCCTGTCTCTTTTTATAGTATAAATCACTGCATCTCTAGCGCTATGCCTTTTTTTAAGTTCTAAGCGAGAGACTGATAAGATAGTTTTTTAAACGTGCTTGTTTGATTGCTGGGCATAACTGAATACCTAGTCTCCTCTAGTTTTGCTTCAATTCAAATATTATTATTTGTATTTGCGTTTTCAACATTTTTCAGAGCTTTGACCATAATTTTGGTGTTTATTGCTGATAGTTCATGGGGCAAATGGCCACTTTAACCAAAAAAAAATTTCAAAAAACTGAAAAAAACAAAAAGCGCAGCCGGTTGTTACTTGTTACAACCGGCTGCTTTGCCAAGTTTCACGTGGCAAAATAAGAAAGTCTGAAAAGGGGTATACCGTATACATATACCCCCAAGGTACTTTGTAAGTTACCCTTTACCCATTTTGCAAATACCTCATCTGTCTCACTTCTGTTTCATCTCCTTTCTCAAAAACAAAATGGAGACGCTCCTTCTGACACCATCGTACGCGCCGCTCCTCCGCATAAGCCGCCGTAACAAAAATTTAACTCCGACCACCCGCGTCAAATCTCCCATCAAACCCTTCATAAATGCCGTCATTTCAAAACAAGCAGCAGAAGTCCCTTCATTGCTTGCCACACCATCTCCGGCCGCCACCACATCGTCATCATCATTGTCTACCGTTACACCAAAGAAAGTTTCTCCGGATTCTCTACAATACCCACCTGGGTATCTCGGGGCTGTACCCGTCCGTGCAGATGAAAATGGGGATAATGATGTTATAAATGGGATGTGTTATTTGACTAACATATTGTCGTCTAAAGTTTATGATGTGGCTATTGAATCTCCTTTGCAATTTGCACCTAAATTATCAGAGAGATTAAGGGTTAATGTTTGGCTCAAAAGGGAGGATCTACAACCGGTAAAGTTTCTATCTTTTCATTTTCGTTGTATAGGATTCCTGCATTTAAAGTTGATTTATTTTGGATAATCTGGGTACTTGCTGCGTTAATTTTTGGTTAATTGTGTGATACAGTTACAGTTTACTGTGGAAATTTGTTTGATTAGTTTCTTGGCAATGTGATTAAAACACCCTTTTGGTTGGAGTAGGTGATGCAAGAATTAGATTTTGCTAGTTTTTTCCAGTTATTAATTATGCAAGTATTTGAATTTGCTTTTTTTTTTTTTTTTTTAATTTAGTTTTCAATTTCTTAAATTTCATCCATTTCCTTCAGTTTTTCTCTGCTGATAAGACAATGGGCTCAATAAAAGGTGATAATGAGACTGTATTTTAGAATTTGTTGTTAGTGTTAGAACTGGAGTAACCTTTATGTGATGGAAGCAATATGTGCTTGTTCAATTTTTCAAAGCGTAATGTTTTCAGATTTTGTTCTGTTTGATATTTGGATGGGGAATATTCATATTCTGATAAACTCTTGTGTTGATGGTTTGGTTCTTAGGTTTTCTCATTTAAGCTGCGTGGAGCTTACAATATGATGGTAAAACTTCCGAAGGAACAGTTGGAAAGAGGGGTTATATGCTCATCAGCTGGAAATCATGCCCAAGGTGTTGCATTAGCTGCGAAGAAATTAGGCTGCAATGCGGTGATTGCTATGCCTGTAACTACTCCCGAAATTAAGGTACTGTTTTTTTTTTTAAAAAAAAAATTGTTATTATATTTCAATCTTAATAGTTTGATTTGTCAAATAAAATATATATTTTTTCTTCCTCTTATAGTGGCGGTCTGTTGAAAGATTGGGTGCAACTGTCATTCTAATTGGGGATTCTTATGATGAGGCTCAGTCATATGCTAAGAAAAGAGCCAAAGAGGAGGCTCGAACATTCATACCTCCTTTTGACCACCCGGATGTCATCATGGGACAGGGTACGGTTGGAATGGAAATTGTGCGTCAAATTCAAGCTCCAGTGCATGCAATTTTTGTGCCCGTAGGGGGTGGTGGGTTAATAGCTGGTATTGCTGCCTTTGTAAAGAGGGTCAATCCTGAGGTTTGTTAACTGTTCAAAATTTATCTTTGGGTTTATTATGAATTGTACTGGTCTTGCTTCTATGTTCTAGGTGTGTTGGTTCTGGGAGAAGTTTAATGGACTCTAGGAGCCTTTATAAATACAGTTTAACTTATTATCAACTGCAGGTGAAGATCATTGGGGTGGAACCCTCTGATGCGAATGCAATGGCATTGTCCCTACATCATGGTGAGAGGGTGATGTTGGACCAGGTTGGTGGTTTTGCAGACGGTGTTGCTGTTAAAGAGGTGGGTGAAGAAACTTTCCGTTTGTGCAAGGAATTGATAGATGGTGTTGTTCTTGTAAGCCGTGATGCTATTTGTGCCTCAATAAAGGTAAGGTTTCTTTCATGGTTCAAACTTCTGCAAATGCCAATTCAAGTTTCAATTCAATAAATTTTGCTTTATTAGTTGGCTTTAGAGGAGACTTGAGAGAGGTTGTGTGCGCTTGTTGCCCTTGACCCCGCCTTTCTCTTCCTAAATTCCCTAAATTTGATATAATATTTTAAGTTATTCTATTACCTTAGAGAAATGCCGGCTAAACATTTGAGCTAGCATAGGGCAATCAAAATGGTTGAGGAAATTATTTCATGTGCTGCAGGACATGTTTGAGGAGAAAAGGAGCATTTTGGAGCCAGCAGGTGCCCTTTCCCTTGCTGGGGCTGAAGCATATTGCAAGTATTATGGGCTTGAGGGCAAAAATGTTGTCGCAATAACCAGTGGAGCAAATATGAACTTTGATAAACTGAGGGTTGTAACTGAACTTGCCAATGTTGGTAGGCAACAGGAGGCTGTGCTTGCAACTGTTATGCCAGAAGAACCTGGGATGTTCAAACATTTCTGTGAGCTGGTTTGTCTTCACAACCCTAGTCAACTTCCTTTTATGAGGCTCTTGTTTTATTTTGTACTAAAAATACTGAGGGTTTCAGGTCGGATCTATGAATATCACCGAGTTCAAATATAGATGTAGTTCTGAAAAGGAAGCTGTTGTCCTCTACAGGTTAGGGTCATTGCATGTAGTGACCAGTGTGTTTGTTTATGCCACTGGTGTTTTGCTGTTAGTTTTCTATTTAGTAGTATAATGTTAAGAAGAATAGGTATTAAAGTATTGTAATAATATTCTGTGCAGTGTTGGCCTTCATACAGTTAGTGAAATTCAAGCATTGCAACAACGGATGGAATCTTCACAGTTGAGAACTTACAATCTTACATCAAGTGATTTGGTCAAAGATCACCTACGCTATTTGGTAATATATTTTCTTATGATGTGTTTGGATTTATGTATTTGAATTCTAAGTGCACCTATGCAGATTTATATTTCACATGTTCAAATTTTGTTCATGTGGTGCTAAAGTTAGTTTGTTACGTACCTTTTAACAGATGGGTGGCAGGTTGAATGTTCAAAATGAGGTTCTTTGTCGTTTTGTTTTCCCAGAAAGGCCCGGTGCTCTTATGAAGTTCTTGGATGCATTCAGTCCACGTTGGAACATTAGTTTGTTCCACTACCGTGGGCAGGTTGGTTTCCTAAACGTTCTCTGATGTTAAATTTTCATTAGGTGAATTATGCCAAGGGATTTCTTTCCATGGTCATTTGAAAATAATTAGTTCTTTGTTTTCCTCTCCAATAGGGTGAAACTGGTGCAAATATATTGGTTGGAGTTCAAGTTCCTGAAAGTGAGATGAATGAGTTCCATAGTCGTGCCAAGACTATCGGATATGATTATGTTCTTGTAACGGATAACTATCACTTCCAACTGCTGATGCATTAAATTGGGGGGGCGGGTGGTGGGGTGGGAGGAGGGGTTCCATCATTTTTGTAGTATATAAATTAGGCATGTTTTATTCACAATCACTTGTACTTGTACGATTTTGTGACTTTGCCCCCTGTACTTCCGGTTTTGCCAAATTAAATGAGGGTTTTGCCAAATTAACACCTCAGTTAATTTGGCAAAATTGGAAGTACATGAGGCAAAGTGATAAATTCATGCAGGTACAAGTTTGTGGATGTATTATGCCTATATGATTAATATACTTTAAATGACAAATAATGGCATTGTATGATTTTTACCTTTTGCTAGTTTTAGCTGTAGTAGTAATGTAATACTTTTCAGGATCTGTATGTGTCTTGCATTGTTGGAAACTTGAGGCAGTAATTTTACTTGAAGAGTTGACATACAGTTGATGGCTCTGGCCATTTATTTTGTGTCATCGTGCCCATTTGCAAAGCTTATACCGCTTAGATGGCTTGGGGTTCGATGAGAAGTTGGTTTCAGAGGTGCTTTTGTTCGATACAGGATACAATATGCTTGTTCCAACTTTTTTAGTAGAAATTCTTTGTCAATTTGAATCTTCAACAGATTGTATTTTATAATCTTCTTTATACGGAAAAAAAAAAACTTAAAAAATTATCAAAAAAATTCATATGATCAAACATGAACATCTCATTTATTTATGACTTCTGTTCCAACATATCAGCATCATCTTGACAGGACCGGTATAATGTGCTTGCATTAATATAATTCAAACATTATCATTAATTATGATACTCCAAGAATCACATTATTATAATACAAGCACTATAATTAATTATGATATTTAAATAATTAGTACTGCAGCTGGAGTTGTGGATGTCTTGCAACCTAAGATCCATGAAGAAGGAAGTCTTAGGTTCAAAACTTCTCTTTTCACCAAAGAATTTTAATTTATTGGATATTGCACATGGATCCAAAGGATTCCAACTATAAAGATCCTCTTTAATGAAAACACCAGTTTGTTAAATATGCCTCTTTTTTTCATTTAATGAAAACACCTAATCAGCACAGTACAAAGAGGAGGGGTAAAATATTATCGGACGAAGAGGCACATATATTTTTTATGGGAACTGATTGGGGTCGCGACTCGCGACGCCATCAGTTCCCCAAAATGCCCCCCAGATATAGGGGGCATTTGGTTTGTTCTTTTTATTTTCCTGGGTCAGTTTGGTACAGTGCATTGCGTGTCGCGACGCCAATCTTTTTTTATTTTTTATATATTAACAAAAATAACCTTAATTTATTTTTTAAAATTTTTGAAATTGATAAAGCTAATTTTAGTTTATCTTTTAAATTTTAAACTTTTGAACTCCTATATTTTAAATTTTTAACACAGTACAAAAAGGGTCAATCCTGAGGTTTGTTAACTGTTCAAAATTTATCATTGTGTTTGTCATGAATTGAACTGGACTGGCTTCGATATTCTGTGTATTTTTGTTCTGGGATAACTTATTATCCACTTCAGGTGAAGATCATTAGGGTGGAATCCTCTGATGCCAATGTGAAGGCTTGTGGTAGAATTGTTGTATGCTTTGTGGTAGAATTGTTGTCATATTTTGCTGTCATATTAGCATCTTGTCTTAGTTCTAGATTAGTCTTGGGAGTTCTAGATTATCTAGAATATACTAAGTAATACCAATAGACATGAATATGGATAGACTTGAACATGAAGAGACTCTTTTGTAATTTATATAAATAGCATATCAAGATCAAGTATTATGTGCAAAGAGGTGTGAAAAGAGTAGTATATGTACTGAAAATGAAGAAAAAGAAGAGAAAAAATCTCTATTTTATGTTTTATGTTTTGATTTTTTGTTCGTATTGATTCTACTATATTTTTTGTGTTTTCTCTACTCTCCAAAACCCAACACAATGCAATGGCGTTGTCCCTACATCATTCATAGCGAGAGGGTGATGTTGGACCAAGTTGGTGGTTGTGCAGATTGTGTTGCTGTTAAAGAGGTGGGTGAAGAAACTTTCCGTTTGTGCAAGTAATTGATAGATGTTGTTCTAGTAAGTTGTGATGCTACTTGTACCTCAATAAATGTAAGAATTCTTTCACGTTCCAAATTTCTGCAAATGCCATTTCAAAGCTCAAATGCATTTTGCTTTATTAGTCAGCTATAGAGCAGAATTGAGAGTTGCTGTGTGTGCTTCTTTCCCTTAACCCCATCTTTCTCCCTAAATTTGATATAACATTCTATGATATTCTATTACCTTAAAGAAGTGCTGGCTAAACATTCAAGCTAACATAGGTCAATCAAAATGATTGAGGAAATTATTTCATGTCTTGCAGGACATGTTTGAGGAGAAAAGGAGCATTTTTGAGCCAGCAGGTTCCCTTTCCCTTGCTGAAGCTGAAGCATATTGCAAGTATTTGTTAGCAACGTGAGATTGATATTGGAAAGTAATAGATTTATATGTATGGATAAAAAGTGCTGCTCTTCGAGAAAAGAATTATTTTTTATTTTTTATTTGATAAGTAATGTTTAGACTTTAATCTAAAGATGTGAATGTTTATTTTGTATTTTGTATATGTACTTGAGCTTTAGGGTCAAGAAAAATCAAATTTCCTTCAAATCAGAAATAGGTACTGTAAAAGTCATTCCAAGTATATATAGAGTAGTGCACTAGCCATACATGTTATAATCATTATTTTGTATTGATATATATGAGTGAAATGCAAAACTGGAAGTTTAGTTTTTGGCTTCCAAATTTACAACTCTTTTTTCTCTTTTGAACAAAAACTCTCATTTTTCTTGTTCTGATTTTCCAAGTTCTTAGCTGCTACAATTTGTTCAAGAACTTTATTTTTTTTACAGTATTATCATAGCTATTTACTACAAGCTGTGAGGTTCAATTAGAAGTAAGTTTAAGTGTAAATACGTGAGATTAAGTGTTGGGGAAGTGTGAAATTTCATTTATGGTTTCTTCTGGTTCTTCAACTCCTTTAGTTCCCATTTTTATAGAGATCATTATCATATTTGGGCAGTTAAAATGAATGTCCATTCTCTTGGTTTGTGGCATTTGGTTGAAACTGATGAAGATCCACCAGCCTTAAGAGCAAATCCAACTATTGCTCAGATCGATCAAGGCACATGAGGAGGAGAAATTGAAGAAGGATAAAGCCTTGACCTGCATATATATAGGTCTTTCAGATCATATTTTTACCACTATTATAGATTTAGAGAGTCCTAAAGTAGTATGGTACAAAACTTAAAGAAACTTTTGAAGGCACTAACGAAGTCAAAGCTGTGAAACTCCTTACACTTAAAAGGGAGTTTGCATTGTTAAAAATGAAAGACTCCGAGTCTATCAAAGACTACTCTTATAGATTGATGGATTTGGTTAACCAAAGTAGATTATATAGTGAGGCTCCCTCTGATCAAAAAGTGGTGGAGAAGATTTTGATTAGTGCTCCTGAACGGTTTGAATCAAAAATTTCAGCCATTGAAGAATCTTATGATCTACAAAAGCTCACTATTGCAGAGTTGATGAGCAAATTACAAGCTCAGGAGCGGAGAGTTTTTATGAGATCTAGTGATAGTAATGAGGAAGCTTTTTCAGCAATTCAAAAAAGAAAGAATCAGGGGCACAAAGCTCACCCTAAAAAAGTTAATAAAGGCAAGGCTATTGAAAGCTCTAGTACAGTAGGCAAAAAGGGAAAATTTCCTCCATGTCCTCGCTATAAAAAGATAAATCATGCTGAAAAATATTGTTGGTCTAAAGGGAAACCTCTTTGTCAGTTTAAATTCTGCAAAAAAATCAGGTCACACTAAGAAATTTTATTACAAGGAGAAGATCAATCAAGCTCAACAGCAACCTCAACAAGAAGTAAATGTTATTGATGAAGCCAACAGTATGAAGAGCAACTTTTTATGACTTCTTAATCTATGAAGACATCTCATATGCTTTCATGGCTCATTAACAGTGGATGTACCAACCACATGACAAATGATTCATCTCTTTTCTACTCTCTTAACAAGTATGTTACACGAAGAGTTAAGCCTGGAAATAGTGAGATGGTGCAGGCTAAAGGTAGAGGCTCAATCAATGTGAACTTTGATAGAGGTATTAAAACCATTTTAAATGTGCTTTACATACCTGAACTTAATTAGAATTTGCTTAGTGTTGCACAAATGGTGAAAAATAGCTATGGTATTTATTTTAAAGATAATCATTTTCATATTGTTGTATCTATGAAAAATGAGGTTGTTAAAGCTAAAATGGCTAGAAATAGTTTTTATTTAAAACTTGATATGGTTGAAGATCATGCATACAGTGCCAAACTTGATGATAGTGTGAAGTAGCATTAGAGATTTAGCCATTTTAATTTTAAAACTCTTAAAGCTATGCAAATTTCTAGTTTGGTGACTCAGCTACCAGAAATAATTGAATTTGAGCACACATGTGAAAGCTGTGAATATGGGAAGCAGTGTAGAAAACCATTTCCTTCTGGTGCAGTGAAATGAGCCACACAAAAGTTAGAATTGGTTCACTCAGATATTTATGGACCAGTGGCCATACCATCCTTAAATGGTAGCAGATACTTTATTCTCTTTATTGATGTTGTAACCAGGATGACTTCGGTCTATTTTTTGAATGCCAAATTAGGTGTGTTTGATGTGTTTAAATCCTTCAAGAAGCTTATCAAAATTCAGAGTGGGCATGCACTGAAAGTATTAAGAATAAATAATGGTGGTAAGTACACTTCGTATAAATTTAATGAGTTTTGTTGAAAGAAAGAAATTGTACATCAATTGACTGTGGCTTATTCACCACAGCAGAATAGTGTCTCTGAGAAGAAAAATAGAACTGTTATAAAAATGGCTAGATGCTTGCTTTTTGAGAAAAAATTACCAAAGGTATTCTACACTGAAGTTGTGTCAACTTGGGTTTACTTGCTCAATAGACTTACAACTAAGTCTATGGAGAGCATGATGCTTATTGAAGCTTGGTCTGGTGTTAAACCTACTGCTCAGCATCTCAGAATTTTTGGATCCATATGTTATTATCATGTGCCTTCTATTAAAAGAAGCAAGTTGGATAAAAAGGCTGTCAAAGGAATATTTGTTGGGTATGCAGCTGCATTTAAATTCTACAAAATATATGATATAAAAGAAATGAAAATTGTAAACAACAGAGATGTGTATATTGATGAAAATGCTCACCAGGATTAGGATAATCAAGAATGTTGGTCAGTCTTCTTCAACTCCAGTTAGTAGATTTCCAGCTCATGTTGTAGATGTTAATTATGAATTTGATGTCCGTAACACTACTAATTCGCTAGCACTAAAAATCAAGCCTTTGCGTGAAGTTTATGAAAGATGCAACTTTGTCTTTGTTGAGCCATCAAGCTACACTGAAGCAATAAGAATTCCAAAAAGGATTGCAATAATGAAAGATGAAATTGATGCAATTGAGAAGAGTGAAACATGGGAGCTGTGTGATCTACTCGAGAACAAGCACGCTATAAATGTGAAATGGATTTTCAGAACAAAGTTTAATGTTGATGGCACAGTGCACAAACACAAGGCCAAATTGGTTATCAAGAGTTATGTTCAGATTGCCGGTGTTGACTATGGTGATACTTTTTCTCCTATTGCTAGACATAACACCATCAGGTTGCTGCTTGTCGTTGCTGCTCATCTTAGGTGGAGTATTTATCATCTTGATGTTAAATTAGCCTTTTTGAATGGTGGACTTCAAGATGAGTTGTATATATGTCAACCTGAGGGGTTTGAAGTTAAAGGAAAGGAAAGCAAAGTTTACAGGCTTCACAAAGCTCTTTATGGCCTAAAGTAGGCACCCAACGCTTGGTACAACAACGTTGATGCTCATCTGATCCATCATGGATTCAGGAGGAGCCAAAATGAAGCCACACTCTATTTGAAACAAGGAATTGGTGATGTCAACTTGTAGTTTTATTGTATGTGGATGATATGCTTGTGACTGAAAACGATGATCAATTAGTGGTTGAGTTCAAGAAAGATATCAAAAGTTGATGTGGATGAGGCGGCTTTGACGTTTTTGGAACGTTATGATGCGCAATGTTGCTTCTAAAGGTCATAACTTTTGCTACAGGTGGAATCGCGGGGTCCATAATATATCAAATCGAAGCTGACTCAAAGCTCTATATATAAATATCCAATTACTACGGCGGAGGTCGTTTTGACCTCCAAAATCCATTGTTTAGGCCTTCATTTTTGCCTTTGAACTTTATGTTCTTTTTTGTTTTTAAATTTTGGGCCTTTTGTTGGGCTTTTCTTTTATTTTTTTATTAGGGTTTTGAGAACATTATTTATAGGGTTTGTTTGACATTATTGGTAGTTTTTTTTGATGATTTAATAATTAATTCTTAATTATTCCAATATCGGTATTCTTAGGAATTAACGATTTTTGATGCCTAATTCCTGGTAATCTTAGGATTCAACAGGTTTTGGAAGATCATAGACTAGAAATCATGCGTGATTCAACAGTCCTTGATATTTATCTGTGTTTAATTAGCTTCCGCTATGTCACATATCTTATATATATATTACATGGTATCCAACATCCATATATATACATATCACATATATATATAATATGCCATAACATACATATCACATATATACATTACACATGCAAAATGAATGCACAAATAAAGAGTGACCGTAGGCCTTTCTTAAGCCTATTCTACCTCTTAGAATAATTACAAATAAGCCTAGCCTAAAAAAAGTCTTCATTCAATAAGCCTCTTTTGTCACCATCACCATGGGCCTTGATCCATGCCACCAAAGGTTGAATGGGCCCTCAAATTAAACACTTCAATCTTCAAGTCACAACTCTTGTTATTTGCATTCAATCCTTAGTATACCAAGGCAAAAATTTACATCCTAAATCTATGTAATTAACACTTAATTACATACTAAAAAATAATAAAATTAATTATTATTACAAACCATAGGATGTAAACCTAGTCCGTGATCATTCCTTCCATGTATGACAAGCAAATATTTAATAAAGTACAACTCTTGCATATTGTCATGTATTTGCAAAGTTAAATAAACAATAAAGGAAAAAAACTCATGAATAGTACTGCTACATTACCGTGAACAGTACTGCTATAGTACCATGAACAATACCTACAACATTTTTTATTAAGCATTTTTAGTCACAACTATTGTAATTAACAATAAGTATAATCATAACTCTTGTAATTATCATGATATTTAGCATGTAATAGTTGTGATTTAGGCTTTATTGCCACTTGAAGGAATGAGATTCATAGGCAACCGAAAACATGTGGAATTTTAAAATTTTGATTAAATGCAACTCTTGCATCAACACATGAATCTATCCATGCCCATAGATCATATCACGTAGAAAATACATAGCTAAAACATGCATCAAGAATAATATTTCAACAACAAAAAACCAAGTCATGCCACCATACCACAAAACCTATAAACTAAGAGTTTGGTAACACTTACAAAACTCCTTAGTTGATAGCATGCTCGATAAGTTTTGGTTGATGTTGATCTATAAGCTCCATGCTCCTTAAGTGTGAAGCCTCTAACTCGAAACACATAAGTTACACAAGGAAGATCTTCAAGGTTGGTGAAGCTCTACCCATAAGCCTCTCTTCTTTAACCCAAGAAGCTTGTTAGAGCCCCTCCAAGCTTGAATGCATGGAACAAGGATGCAACCTCCAATGGATAATGGATGTGGTCTTATACAACTCTTGTACACCAATATCATTGACTTAAAAGTACACAACCCTTGTGTATATTTGAGTTCTCTACACTTGAAGAAGAAGAAGGAAGAAGACACTCTCCACCTTTTTTTCTCTTTTGTAAGAATATCAAATTTGCTCTCAAAATGTCAAATGTGTTAGAAGTGTATCGTCTTTACACTTTCCACTAACATAAACAAAAACTAACTTAAAAATAATAATAACTTGAGTGTCTTATACTCAAGCTACATGCACTTGATAGATTGAGTGTCTCACACTCAATCTATATGCATGGCTTTGCTTTTGGAGTTAGTGGGTGTTGTTTGGTTACATGGATAACCTTAGCCTTTGACCTCATTAACCCTTAATGAGTTGGGCTAAGGTTATGGGCACATGGGCTTCTTTAACACATAGATAAGGCCCAATCCATACCAATTATGACAACTAATGGGCTGATTTACTCTTTAAATAAAGCCCATCTTAAGTCCATCTCTATTAATATAGATGGTCCATCTCATGGGCCATATATAAATAAACTTGGAGGCTAATATTATTTTAGTCCTTGAACTTAATATCACATATTAAATCAAGTCCAAATTAATATTTATTTAATTGCAATAAAGTCCCAGTTTTTGAATTTAGATTTTGAGATATGCTAGATCCCTGTATATACGCAAATCTAATTCAATTAATTTAATTAAACTCTTTAATTAATAATTAAATTAATATTAATCTTCAAATGTGAAACTCTTGTATGTGTGACTTACTAGGTTCAAGTCTAAATGGCAATAGAAAATAATATTCACACTTAATATTATGGAAACTCCTTTCCATACTAAATGTGAAATCCCAATTAATCACATTTAGTTCCCATAAGCCATGAGTGACCTCTAGCATAGATATCATGACTACCCAATTAGAAATGGATGCTATATGCAGATCTATAAGAACCATAGAATATAATTACCGTACATTAAATGCCCCTTTATTACAAGATCCTAATATCGGTTAGAGTCACGGTTTAGTCAAACTCTAATTGCCTCAATCATATGACATCATCTTCGGTTCAATTCTCGATAAAACATGACTAGTCTACTACTAAAACTCTTCTCTAGCACCAAAACACTTTTCGAGTAAGTTGAGTTTGACATGGCCAGGTACATATTCATCAAGAATAACTTAGATGGCATAGGATCTTATCCTAGTTCACTCCAAGTAATGAATTCCATCTTGGCCAATTACTCATCCCTACATATAATCGACTAGAGCCACCACACGCCATATACTTATACGTGGCTAGCACAGGCATGTAAGCAGTAACAAACTCTAACCAACCATATGTCGATGACCGTGTCACCTCAGGTCAAAGGACCATATGCACCATTATGTGCAAGATTATGATTGTTGACAAAAGTGAATTTCCATACAATCACAAATCTTACATCATAGTTTGATCCACCCATCACATGAGTATCTACATGTCTATTCTAATATCTCGTTTCAAGTAGCATAAGACTCACTACCTCCCACTATCGATATCACATACCGATCAAGGAAAATAGACAGAGGTGGTAGTCTAGGGATTAATACTATTCTTATATTAATCCAATGACTATGAACATTTATAGTATATGTACCAAATGAATTTGTCACTCATATTATCAACTCTTGATAATAAACTCATTTAACATAACATTAAAAAGTAAATATTCAAATAAACTTAATACTTAATTTAAATGAATATTTTATTACCATAAGGATAAAAGTACAATGTCAACATACAAAAATGGCCCTAGGGCACATCAACACTAACACATCGATGGACTTATCACCAGCAACAGGCATCACGGCGTAGACCAAGAAGGACATAGTTCTCTGTTGAGCCATCTGGAGTATAGAGGAAATTTTTATTATATAAAGAATGAATTGACTAAGAATAAGAAAATAATAAGGATATATAGACATAAGGAATTCCAAATTACCAAAGAGGTCCTCGAAATTCCAAGACTTTACCAAAAGGAGCCGTAATTACTAAAATTAGAATTAATTCCAGAGGTACGTAAAATAATTTTCTTTTCTCATCAATAATACATAATTAACATTTATATTTACCTGAATTAAAACTTCTTGCATTGCTTTCATGTATAAATATCATAAAAAAAAACTTTTTCAAAACTAAGTTTTCATCTAATTTTTCAAACATCAAAATATCCTAGTGATTTTTCCTAGTAAATTTTTCAAAATAAATTTTTCCTAGTGGAACTTTTATTAGAATCAATTCAAATTTAAATTTTCATCATAAAATCAAACCAATTTCAAATTTAAATCTGAATCAATTTCAATTTTAAAATTCAAGTAAATCTCTAGTCAATTCCAAATCAATGTCAATTTCAAAATTCAAATCAATTTCAAACATAGCTTTTAATCCATGTCTAATTCAATTTCAAAATTACAAGTCAATTTCAAAATCAATCCCATTTCAAATTCAAATCCAATTTTAAGTTTAATTTCAAGTAAATTTCAATCTAAGTCCAAGTGACTCATTTCAAAATCAATTTTAACTCAATTTTAATCTAAGTCCAAGCAGCTCATTTCAAAGTCAATTTCAAATCCAATTTCAAATCAATTTCAATTTTAAAACTAAGTTTAAGTGATTATTTCAAATTTAATTTCAATCCAAGTCCAAGTGACTCATTTCAAATTCAATCACTTTTATCTCAATTTTTGTTCTGAGGAACCTAATGACACTTAAACGATAGCTTCTTAACCCATGGCGATTGGGTTAAAAATTAGGAATAACCTCTTATTAGTTTTTAAAATTTTAAAATTTTAATTCTTTTTCAAATTGATTTCAAGTAAATCAGTTTGATTTCAAACCATCCTAATTTTAAAATCCATTTTCATCATTAATTTTAATTAATGGTCAATTGCAATTTCAATTTCCATTCCAGTACTAACTTGTGTTTTTAAGTAAAAGTTCATAGGAATCAAACACAAGCAGGTAGAATAATTCAGGTATGATTTCTTCAACCTTACGTTTATTTTATACTTTGTTAGTATTTATGTGTTGACATCAATGCACACCTTATTTTTAATGTCTTGATAAAACACAAACAATCCTCCAAAGTAAGGATAAAATTTTAAGGTTTTGAAATGATGATGAAAACATGAAAATATTTTACCATTGTAAGAGATTGAAAGTGAGAAATTATCTTTTAAACCATTTCAAGACCTTTCAAAACCCTAAACCCTTACCCGATAACCTAACAGTGCTTGTTTTATCCTTTTTTCATACCAAACCAACCTTTGCCATACCTTAATAAACCTTTTGCCAAACCCAGATGGTGATGGAAAAGAGGTAGTGGTTGGTAGTTGAGTGAAAAATTCTCCTCTTATAGTTTCTCCTCTTATAGTGTTTACCGTGTTAATAAGGTCAAACACTACATCGAGGCTCTTTATGGCTTCTTTATTGTATTTTTTCATCTACTTTGTATGTTTCATATCGTGGATTAACCTTAAGAAGCTTTAGGGTGAAAATTCAAACTTTGGTTAAATTACTTTTCCAAGGTCAAAATCAAGTCCTCGAGACCAAATTATAGTCTGAAACTATTTTTTAAAATTCTAGCATATCAGTGAGTACCGTTTGTCAAAAAGTCAAAATTTTGACCTCCGATAGCCAAAATAGGTCCTACACCTTGCAATATCATTATTTATATATAATAAAATATGACTCCATTCCCAAGATTGATCACCTAGAAAGGATTATTCTATTTTGGAATTATTCCATGCGAAGTGTCAAGCTTAGGAATAATTAAAGTAGTATACTCTATTACATAATCACCCTTTATTTATATCTTTTAATTACACAAATGCCATAACCTTATTTTGTATATAAATAATTGGTCCTATGCATCAAAAAAGAAAGAGGAGGACATTTGGGAGTATGTGCAAGTGATTAAAAAAATCATTTCATATACCAAAAATAAACAAAAAATAAACGAATTCTTTGCACTTTACTCTATTCCCTACTCACTTTCTACCTCTTTTCACCTCAATCCACCATCAAAATTCCTTCATTTCATCACTAAACCATATATTCCAAACCCTAAATCAACCAAAAGCATCAATTAAAGCCAAAATCAAATCAAATCGAACCTATTTCCTAAATACCTATTTCAATTTCAATCTCTCACTTTTGGTTTGTTTCTAAACCATTTCTTAGGCTATTCACTTTTAAAAATTCTTTTTTTTTATCTTTTAGGGTATTTGATCTTGCATTTGAAACCTTGATTTCTTAAAAATTTGAATCAAAATTGCAAAAATAAAGTCCAATGATGAACAGTCGACCGACTGTTCATCCACTTGGCTAGCCAAATAAACAATAAGGACCGACTATTATTGCTTGCGTCCTTGTATCATAAATTGCATATTTTGATTGCATATCATGTGAATGTTTACTTATTACTATCATGTGCTCGTAGCATTTTTAGATTAAATGGGGTTAATTACATGCACCTTGGCTTGCATCACTTACATACTTGCATGTATCCAGAATTTGCATCATTTGACTTATATCCTGAATTGCATTATGCATCATTTGCATTTTGCATGCATCCCAAAATTATTTATTGTGTGTATTATGCATTGCTTATTAGTAATATCTACTAACATTTTTATTATTATTGTGTACTTTTGCTAACATCTAACATCTTTTACTTATTTCTTTTACATTTACAAGTAATTATATATTTTGTTTATCTATGGTGTTAATTATTAACTCTATTTTAATTTCAAATCAAATCTATATGCTATATACTATATGCTATATGTTATTTCCTATGTACTATACTACATCTACATGTATATTATATGTTGTTATTATGATCATATAGATATGTAATTTACACGAACAACCCTTAATAATTGAATGATACATTTCCTTTTAAAAATAAACTTCTTTTCAAATTCTTTTACTATTCTTCCTTTCAAAACCATTTTTTAAGCAGTATCTTGAATATAAAAAAGAAATCTCTTATTGAATGTGATCATTCTATTAAAAGTATTAAATATACTTTTAATACAAAAAAGTAATGGATTGAAAGGATCATTCCAACGATAAGATGAGAGTAACTATATGTTCAAGTTACTAAATTTTCGTTTCTTTTGAAAAGTAATATTTTTGCATTAACCTTTTTAAACTTGGTTTTATCTCTTCGTTTTCAATGTTTTGTTATATATCTTTTGCCTTACAACTTTTAAAATATTATTTTGTTTTACAAATAAACACCTTTTTTAAAAAGTCTAAATACAAGGTTTCAATAAAAGTAAATAAAGGAAAGGTGTTGATGAAAGAGATTAGCATATCCTTTTATAATTTATACATTCTTTTTTATCACTTTTTCACATACTGATATCATTTTGTTGTTCCATGTACATAATATTCCATGTATGACATTCCATGTTTGATATTGTATGTTTTCATGTACATTTCTTAACTATATGTTGTGGGCATGATTGTTATGTTACTAGCATGATCACTTTCATTATTTTTATGATATGTATATATAAATTTATGCCATGTTTTAGGCTAGTTTAGGATATTACATGTATGATATGATATAATATGTTATAGCATGCCATGCTTTACTATGTTTGGTGTTATATTAATGCCATGACCTTTCTATACCTCAAGTTCCTATGATGACATGATTTACTATACTTTACATCTTAGACATGATATATCTTTAGCATTTATGCTGTGAATATGCATAAATATGCCATGCTACCTTTTTTATGACATGCTATTTGTACATACTATGTCATGCTTTATATTCTTAGTATTGTATATGTTGTTTTTGTCATGTTTATACTTTTTTTGTCATGTTACATATCCTATTATTCTATGTACATATATTTCCTTGACATATTATAATGCTATGTTTTTGTCCCTTGCATTTCATCTTATTCCATGTTCATATATATTATAATTGTTATTATGTGCTTGTGTGGATGTATCATGTTTGCATTTACATGTAATGGTTAGTTCTTAGTTATATACATTATGAATAAGAATTGTACCATATAGTAAGGCTGACAATGCTTAGCATCCGGGTGGTTTATATATGCCTCATGTTATATGAGCCTACTCCTGCTGACATCATATCCAAACCTAAATGTCTTACTATGGGCAAGTTTGGTTTCAAATGAGGGATCGAGTTTACCTAGTCCTTAACTGGATAATATCTCAGGTGATACCAAGTGGTGACTTCTCTTTTCTCATAATTGGGTTTTAAGATTGTAAATGTTTTTAAGCCATTCTTGGCTATTTTTCTATAATAAAGAAAAAAGGATAGTGAATGAAATCATTACTAAGTCGATGTGCTGACATCAACCATTACTCCCCTCTTGGACAATGATCTTATCCTCAGGCGTGAACTTATTATAAGACTTATAAAATTTAGTTACATCTTCTTAAGTTGCTTTAATAGGTGGCCCACCTTCCTAATGGACTAACACCTCATGTACACCTCCGTTGAGATGGAAATAAATGATAAACTGAGGTTGTTGAACTACTTTACCATCTATAAAGGGAGGCAATGTAGGCATAACTAAGGGAACATCACCTTTAAATTTCATAAGTGAAGAAATATGAAAATTATTATGTGTTTATGCATGAAAATTGGTTTTGAATATGATTCTGTTAGCTTTTATGAAAAAATAAATGCATGATTAGTCTTTCATTCATGTTATGTAATTTATGAATTGTCTTCTTATTTGAGTTGGCATGATTTAAGAATTGGTTAGTTTAGAATTGCATGATTTAAGGTTTAAAATATTTTTTGTGATGTTGTATTTATTGTTTATTATTTTTCTTATTGGTTGTGGATTTATCTTTTATTTGGTAGTATAGAAAAGGCTTAAGATTAGGTTGTACTATTAGACCTACATGGTGAAGAGGCCCATTGAGATGGGTTTATGTTAGGATTTATAATTTGCTTTATTTTTTCCTCCTTTCTCCATTTCTTTAGTATAGGTTAGAATAGGCTTTTTATTTTGTTTTTTCATGGGTTATATTCTTTTCTCCTTACCTCCTTTCTTTGTATGTTTATATACCATGCAATGTGGATGTATGCATGCATGATATGATGGCTTTGAACTTAATAACTTGGTGGCATTTGTAAACGTGGTAAATTATTAAAATGGAATACATGTAAAGTTGTTAAAAATATGTGGTAGATTGTTTGGCATGATTAAAATTGTGTAATTGCATATAATAAAAAAATAACTAGAAGATAAACATTTATAATGGGTAGAACATAAATAGAGATTCAATTTTAAAACTTAATCTCTAAAGGTGGTTACTGGGCCTCTATAGAATTTAGTTGCTATAATATTTTATTTTTTAGTTATTATCTGGGTGGTGACTTCTTATCCGAGTCTAGCCTTTGTGGGTAGTTATGTATTCCAAAGTGGGTTGCAAAACCTGTACAGTGTCATTATTGCCCAATATTAGGCACCTACTAAACTCCGCCGCCTACAATAGTGGCTGCACTAGGGATAGAGATACTAATTTTTGTGTTTTAATTATTATGGATGTTTGTTTAGTAGTTAATTCCTTTGCATCATTACACTTACACGCAATATATGCACTGGTAGTTAGTGCATTACTACCTTATTTTACTCAAACCTGGTGGTAGTGTACCTAGCTATTATTACTCATAGTGGAATACAATTGAGTACGTCGTTCGGGGGAGATAGAAAGAGAGTATAAAGCTACAAGAGCCTTTAACCTTACCCAAGACTTAGCCCATGTAGTGGTCCTAGTGACTTCTCTTATGATTTACCCAACTTGCATGTGTATTATGCCATACAGTCCTTTTATTTATAAAGCTTAAGTCTATAATGATGAATTAGTGAGCCATATGAAAGTAGGCCCAAACGCATTTTCTTATGGCCCATTTACATATATATATATATATATATATATATATATATATATATATATATATATATATATTATTTATTTATTTTTAATAAAAAGAGGCTACTTGTTTGATTTATTTCTTTGAGAGACAATATGCTCGTCGTTCTTATTATCCTCTATTGATAATTAAGGCCTAGATAAAAATTTTAAAAAAAGAGACTCACCATTAAAATACGTGCGTTGAAAAGGTTGGAAGGCTACTTGTAAATACTTACTTGTGTAATGTGCTTGTGTAAGTGACCTACATATCATGCATCATACTTACACCTTATTTTACAAGCATGACTATATCTGGACTTGATCTAAAGGAGAGCAGTTGATTACAGATACACTGATATAGTTTCTAAAAATGGTTGGATTTAACCTTGAGATTAAAAAATCAAACACTCAAAAGAACCCACCATCATGAAATCCATATGTCCCTATAATTAATGTTGGGCTGATAAAAAAAGAAGTGGTAAAGTCATCCATTGATGTTGAGTTTACCAAGTAGCTCAATTCAGGATTGTTTGATTACTTGACTCCTTTTATGGAACCAATACAATCAATTGGATGGGAGTCTAAAGAGGAGCCTTAGTTTGAAATTCAAGAATACAAAGTCTTTGAGGCTACAACCTAGATTTTAGCTGCCAATCACTTAAATCATCAATCATTGCTTCATCAAATAATCATTATAAATCCAAGCCAAAATTCATTGCCCACTCATGAAGACATACAAGGGTTAAGAGGAGATCACTTTTTAGACTATCTTGAGAAGATTGAATCAAGCCCCAAAAAGAGAAAGCACGTGAAGCCACTATAATCACTAAAATCAGTTTGTTCTAACTCTCCCAGGATATAAAGGATATTTGCTACTACAAACTACCCATAAAAAAGTTTTAGTGATGCAAGATTCACTTAAAATAATTACTACTCATTTAAGATCCTGAATTTTCTTTCCTTTAAGTTTTGTGCAAAAAAGTTTGGCTTTGCTTGTTTGTATAATGTCCTTTTAATTAATTATGATAGTTATGATGATCATTTTACATACATTTTTTACATGTATTTTGTATAAATTAAGTCATTACATAATTGTAAATATTTTTAATTGCATCTGATCTTTTTCTTAATGAGAGAATAAAAAATTTAAAAATAAAAAATGAAATAAAAATAAAAGACAGAAAGTATGGTGCAATAGAGGAAGAGGAACCAACTCCAATTATTGCTTACAAATTTGAGCAGAAAAACTAGTCCAAAGAAGAATAAAAGATGTTGTGTAACGCCCTTATCAAACAATACAAACTATACTCTCAAATTGAAGTATCCCTCTAGAATTTGTAGAATATCGAAATAAAGTATGATAAACCATTCACTACTTTTTTATCTAGATGAATAAAGGACTTGCTCTAATGAAACACGAGCCTACAAAATCATAACAACTGTTTATAGCCATAAGTACTACTAAAAGCTATGGGTAGCGAATATTTTGAAGAGCTGTGCTGCTTTGGAGTGAAAGATTAAGAATGATTTGGAGAAATCATACAGTTAGGAGTAGAACACTTTTTCAAAATAGTTTGATTTGCTAAGAACAATTTCAAAAGCTATTTATTTTCTTCCTAATAAATGTCTAATTGCCCAATTCATTTAAGCATAAATGTTTTTATAATTATGCATACTTTGTTATGCTAGAATCAGAGAGAGATTAAAAAAAGTAAAAAAATTCAAAAATAAATATCACATCCGTGTCCTCGAAACTTTGGTTAATAAAAGTTCATATTTATTTATTTTAATAAAATTTAGTATTTATTTTGGGTGAGTATGTAATTGAAAGAAATTAAAAGTAAGACAATGATCAAATTTAAAGAGGAAAAGTAGAAAAGGATTTAAGCATAAAAGATAAAGAAAGTAAGAAGTAATTGAAAAAAATAAGAAGATGCGCCAAAAATATAGAGAAAGAGGAAGAAGGAAGAAAAATCTTTATGTGATCAAAACTTGGAGAGGAGAAAGGGCTACAGTGAGAGAAGAAGAATAAGAACAGTAGCTAGGGTTTTCTTTGCTAGAATTTGCATTGATCAAGGTAGGATTTTAGCTTCATGTTCCATTTTCTTTGAGAAGTGAAGCATTTTATGTTATGTTCTTAAAGAAAATATAGAAAGTTTTGGGTTGATCATAGGTGATCAATAAGGGAAAGAAAGAACTTGAAGCTTTTAAGTGCTGGAAAATTTTTCGAGTGAAGTTTCTATCACCTTCTCCTTCCTATGATTCTAATTCTTTTGGAAAAGTTGTTTTAGTTTTAGTTGATGTTAATTCTTGACTTTGAATTCTAAAAGTAGAATATTAAAGTATGACAAATGCATCAAATTAAAGCTATAAAAGTGTAAAAATAAGTAAACATGTACTAGAATGAGTTTTGAAACATTTTGGTTGAAAATATGTTGATTTTGGGTTGAAATTCAGTTATTTCAGGTGCAGAATGCCTCTATGGGTTAATCAGGCGATGCCTGAATGACCTAGCAGTGCCTCAATGTGCTCAAGCGATGACTCAGTACACTAAAGAGGCACTTTAGTACTGAAGATCCGCGTCAGAGAACTAGGAAGGTGCTTCAGTAGTTACGAGGCACCTTTGTGTCCAGTGCCTGTGATAAAATGGTCTTAAATATAAAATTATACAACTTAACCTGAACTAGAAGCATGTTAACACCCATATAAACACTTAAATCACTTAAATTGACATAAAATGGGTTAAGTGGAACATGTTTTACCAAAGATATAAGAGATTTAGCTACAGATATATGTAACCATGAAATTGAGTTATTTAACTAAACTTAGAGTTAGTGTGCATTCTTTACTTTGAAAAGTAAAGGATAGTTGAAGGATTAATACCAAATCTTGGCAACAAATGCAAATGATATCAAATCTTAACTAATCAAAATATCATAAGGTTTAGGATTTTAAGTTTGTTTAATTACAAAGCATGATAACATCCGATAAACTTCCAAGTCTTCGACATAGATATTAAATTCATGTTGGATGATAAATCAAACCGAGAAAATATTAAAATAAGTAAATGATATATAAACCAAAGTAAGTAGCACATTCCAAATGTAAATGGAACCAAATTCTATAAGATTGAGTATGTGATATTATGATGTTAAGTAAATGAATATGTGTATGTGTGTGTGTGTATATATATATATATATATTTGTGTGTGTGTGTATCTATAAATATATAGTGATATTTATATGTATATACATGAGTACAGTCGAGAGTGTGTTGGCCAACCTAATGATGACTATCTTTGGGATAACACATGGATTCAGAGGTGCCTTTAAGGCGAATCTATGTGGCTAATAAGTATACATATGAATTTTATTGAGTAAAGATGTTATGAGATATAGTCAGTGTGGACTGTGTTAGTGAATTGAGTTTAATACTAAGAATTGTGATACGTGTATCCACAGAGTTATATAAGAGTGATATTATGATATGGTGATAATGTATATTATACAATAAATAATTATGAATGTAAAACAAAGCTTATAAGCTTAGAAAAGTATAATATACATAACAAAGAATGTAACGATCAAAATTTGGGAAATTAGAATTAGGAAAGGGAAATTATACTAACGTACAATAAACCATTGTATTATAAGAATATCAAGCTTAAACGTAAAATATTATGTTGATGATAATATTCAAAATGTAATGAAATTATGTGTTTAAATTTTGAGCACTCAATTTTATTTTTCATTATTTGTTATTATTATATTTATTCAATCGTTTCTTGAGTGCCCCTTAATGATTAAGCTATTATTATTATTTTTTTACACTCACTCGGTAATTTATTTATGAAATTACTCACACTCTTTATTTTTTAAAAACTTTTCAGCATAGGTATATAATATCTATTTAGCTAGTATATGAGAGATGGATGTGCAGTGGACTACGATGACCTATGAGGTGACCGAGGTGGAGACTCTGGTGAAGTATGTCATATGTCATGATGTAGATGTTGAGATGGCTTTTCGAGTTACGGTTAAGCCTATAGGAGTTTTAGTCCATTTGCCAGTCAATAAGGAGGATTATTTAGACAGCATATGCCCCACCATCTAGGTCTTTTATGAGACCACTATTGATGTTCAGATCATTTTGACCTGGATTTGAGCAGTTGGAGGAAGAGTTCCCTTTTTATCCTTTTGCTATCTTACCAAGCTACACCCTAATACTGTGATTGTACCTTTTTGCTTCAGAGATGAGTGTATGATTGATGGGTCATGGGCTAGTGTGGTGCAGGTTTGGATTCACTGTAATCCTCAGACGGAGATCTCGAGGATTTGAGAGAGGCTTGTTAGAGCTTATTATGTTATTTTTGTTTTAAAATCAATTGTATGATAACTAATATTCTTATTATATATATTTAGCTGATGATGTATGGTCATATGACACCAATGTTCTTATGTTTATATAAACATATGTTATACTATATTATAGGTATGCCACTTTTCATTATATTATTATTTTGGAAATATAGTGTTTATGGTTTATTAATATTTAAGTTTGATGCTACCATTTGATAGATATGTCATAATATAAGAACTATTATTAAGAGTTTCTTTTTGATAGTCGTTAGGTAATACCTCTTTCTATCATTACCACTATTAGATGGGCTGGTTAGTGTACAATGGGAGGGGTGTTACATTTTATTGGTATTAGAGCCCTAGGTTATTAAGTTCTGGATATTAGTAATGAATTGAGTTTTGATGTCAAGAATTATTGAAGTGTATTGATTTGAATTTTAGGAAGATGGCAAGAAGTATAGGTGGTCATATAGGTGGTCATGGTCATGGTAGTGGTCGAGGTAGAGGTATAGGTAAAGGATGGGGTGTCCATGATAATAGAGCTGAGTTAGTAGAATTAGCTAATCTATTAACTAGGATTCAATTATTGCCATGAGAATCATCTCCATTATCAGCATCAGTTGGCAATGAGAGGGATGAAATGCAAAATGCTCGAACAGGTAGTCAACAAGATAGTTAGGTACCGGTTGATTCTATCTCAATTTTTGAGAATCTGTGGAGTAGAGTGCATAATAATTATCAACCTTCGCAGTCGATGATGCCAATGAACATGCCAAATCAATAAGCACCACTAGTGGTACATATCGATGCCACTGACTTAGCACGTACGATGGCGGTAATGTTGGAGAGGGAAAGGTATAAAAAACCAAGGGATATTATCAAACATGCTAAGAAGTGTGGAGTATATGACTTTCATGGTACTTTAGACCCTGGTCAAGCTACTATAGAAAAGTCTTTCACTACGCTACAGGTGAGTGATGAAGAGAAGGTAAGCAACATATATAGCCTTATGTTCGATAAAGCTGATGATTGGTTAACCCAGGTAAAGAATTTGTATGGAGAGATTTTCACTCGGCAAGTATTCAAGGAGGAGTTTAATAGGGAGTATTTAACTGAAACATTGCAGATTCAAAAGAAAAACATCTTTTATTAACTTAGTACAAGGTTCGATGAATGTGAGGGAGTATATGCTAACAAGTTTAAAGATTTGTACAAGTATACAAAAGAAATGTATCCTATAAAAGAAATGAAAAGTGAGAATTTTAGGGATGGATTACATGTTTCCCTATATGGAAAGCTTAATCTATATGCTGGTACAACCTTTAAACATTGGGTCGAGAAGACGATAGAGCAACAAAGGTTGGATAAGGAATTAGAAAGTACAAATCATGTGAAATCTCATTACCATGAAAGAACATCAAGGCAGTCTTAGAAGGCTAGTAGTGGTAAAAGTTAAGATTTTCTTCTTATTCAAGGAGTAATGTGGGAACTGGAGGCAATAATAAGACACAAGGTAGCCAGATTTCTGTGAGACAACTAATGGCACCACCTAGGCTTGTTAATTTTAGGAATGCCCTGATGGGAGGAGGTATTATGCCTTGGTGTAATGTTTGTAGGAGAAATCATGTCGTAGTTATGGAAGAAGAGGAGTTCATTATTTTAAATGTAATAAAATAGGTCATTATGCTCGTAAGTGTACAAAGGATATGTTGGGGGAGCAATCTGTGCAAGAATCAAATGCTCCTAGAAATGGAAGAGCTAGTAGACCTCAAAATCTAGTAAGATAAATTAATGTGAGTAGTGAAGAAAGTAAAGCTCCACGAACTCAAGAGAGGCCTGTTGAATAGGCAAATGTAGTAAAGAATGCGCAACAAATGATAATTTATACAGTGACAGAGCATCATGCTGAGATTGCACTAGATGTGATAAAGGGTATGACTTACATTTCTAATAAGTTAGCTCATCTATTGATTGACCCTAGTAATATATTCTCATTTATATTATCTACATTTATCATGCATAATAAACTTAAGTCGTGTGATAGGAGTGAACCTGTAGTTGTAAGTATACCAATGAGGATGAGTGTGATTTATAAAATGGTGGTTAAGGATGTTTCGATAAGGATAGGAGAAGATGAAATGAAATGGGATTTCATGCCCATGCCGATTAATAAGTTTGATGTTATACTTGGTATAGATAGTATAAGTCAATATCAAGCAAATGTGAATTATTATAAAAGGTGACTAGTGTTTGAGAAAGAAGATGGAGGAACAATTTATTTTGTAGGAAAAGGTAGGAAGGTGCCTACTAAGATTATTTCAGCTATGACAGCTATAAAAGATCTTAGGAAAGGGTGTAAAGCTTATTTAGCTTCTATGATTGATAAAGGAAAGGAAGGAATATTTGTAAAGAGTGCCTATTGTAAATGAATTTAAAGATGTATTTCCAGAGAATTTACTATGTTTGCCACCTGAGAGAGAAATTGAGTTCGAAATTGAACTTTTGCCAGGAACAACACCTCTATCACAAGTACCATATAGGATGGCTTTGGCTGCACTAAAGGAGTTCAATGTACAATTATAAAAGTTATTGAATAAAGGATTTATCTGACCTAGTTTCTCTCTATGGGGTGCACCTCTACTGTTTGTAAAGAAGAAGGATAGATTGTTGCAATTATGCATCAATTATACACTACTAAATAAGGTTATAGTTAGGGATAAATACCCTCTACATAGGATAGAAGATTTTTTTCGATTAGTTGCAAGGAGCATCAATGTTTTTGAAGATATATTTGAGGTCTAGCTATCACTAATTGAGAAATAAAGAGTCGGATATTTCTAAAACTGCCTTTAGGATGAGATATGGACATTGTGAATTTTTTGTGATGTCATTTCGGCTGACGGATACACCAGCAGCATTTATGGGCTTAATGAACCGAGTTTCAAAACATAATTAGATAAGTTTATGATTGTGTTCATTGATGATATTTTAGTGTATTCTAAGTCAAAGGAGGAACATGAGGATCATTTGAGAACAATATTGGAAATTTTGAGGGATAAGCAGTTATATGCCAAGTTTAGTAAATATGAATTTTGGTTGGATAAGGTTGTATTTCTAGGACACATGATATCCGCAGAAGGGGTATACATTGATCCTAATAAAATTGCTGCTATAGTGAATTGGGAACCACCTAAGAATGTGAGGGAAGTATGAAGTTTCTTAGGATTGGCAGGTTATTACAGAAGATTTGTTCAAGATTTCTTGATTATTTTATTACCATTGATAAAACTATTGAGAAAGAATGTGAAGTTTCATTAGACTTCTGAGTGTCAATAGAGTTTTCAGATTTTAAAGGAAAAGTTGATTTTCTATACCTGTGCTATCATTGCCTATTGAAAGTGGCAAGCATATGGTATATAGTGATGCTTTAAGACAAGGACTTGGTTGTGTGTTGATGCAAAATGGTATGGTGATTGCCTATGCATCATAGCAACTAACACCGCATGAGCAAAACTATCCCACACATAATTTAGAATTGGTAGCAATGGTCTTTTGCATTGAAGATGTGGAGGCATTATCTCTACAAAGAAACATGCCAAATCTAAAGTATATATTAAGTTGGAAGGAATTGAATTTGAGACAAAGGTGATGGGTGGAATTGTTAAAGGATTATGATTGTACAATTGAGTATCACCCTGGTAAGGCCAATGTAGTAGCAAATGCACTTAGTCAAAAAGCAACTGGGAATCTATACTACATTTGTGTAATAAGAATACCATTGTTAGTGGAGTTAAAGGGATTAAGTGTTGAGTTTAGCTTAGATACTTCATGAGGTATATTGGCTACTTTGAAAGTAAGACCACTATTAATGGAAAGGATAGTGCAAGCACAAAAGACTGATGCTAAAGTGGACAATTTGTGTGAGGACATTAAAAATGGAACAAATAAGGATGTGACTTATGACAGTGATGGAGTGTTGAGGATGGGGAAAAGGATATTTATGTCGAATATGGCTGAATTAAGAAGAGAAATTTTAGAGGAAGCACATTGTTCTGCTTATACAATGCATCCAGGTAGTGCAAATATGTATAGAATTTTAAGAGAGCATTACTAATGGAAAGGAATGAAGAAAGACATAGTAGTTTATGTTTCCAAGTGTTTAACTTGTCAAAAAATTAAAGCTAAGCATAGGCATCTAGCTAGTTTGTTATAATATTTGCCAATACTAAAATGGAAATGAAAACATATAACTATAGATTTCATGGTTGGGTTGCTAAGAACTCAACAAGGAAATGATACAGTGTGGGTGATTATGGATATATTAACCAAGTCAGCACATTTTTTACTAATCACGATCAGTTATAGTTTGAATAAGTTGGCAGAATTATATGTCAGGGAAGTGATAAGTTTGCTTGGAATGCTGGTGTCGATTGTGTCGGATCATGATCTGAGGTTTACCTCGCGATTCTAGCCAAGTTTACAAGAATCTTTAGGTACTAGATTAATGTTTAGTACTGCTTTTTACCCCCAAACTAATGGACAATCTAAAAGAACCATACAAGTATTAGAAGATATGTTGAGAACCAGTGCTTTAGATTTTATTAGAAACTGGGATAAACAAATGTCTTTAACAGAATTCGCTTATAATAACAGTTACCAAAGTAGTTTAGATATGGCACCATTTCAAGCTCTATATGGCAGGAAGTGTCGAATGCTAATTTGTTGGGAAGAAGCTAGAGACAGAAAGGTATTAGGTTTTGAATTGGTTCAATTAACTATGGATAATATCCGAATAGTAAGGGCAAATCTTAAAGTGGCTCAAGATAGACAACGGAGTTACGCTAATCTTAAGCGAGCTGATATTGAGTTTAAAGTGGATGATAAGGTATTCTTAAAGATATCTTCATAGAAAGGTGTAATAAGGTTTGGTTAGCAAGGAAAATTAAGCCCAAGATACATTGGGCCGTATGAAGTGGTTGAGCATATTGGAAACGTAGCTTATCGATTAGCCTTACCGCCAAAATTAATAGGAGTGCATAATGTATTTCATGTGTCAATGTTGACAAGATATCAAAGTGATCCCACACATATTTCACAAGAACAACTAGTGGAATTGAAAAAACAATTAAGCTATGAAGAAGTGCCAGTGGCTATTTTATCTAGGAATCAGAAGGTGTTATGGAATAAAGTTATTCCGTTAGTTAAAGTATTAGGAAAAATCATTCTCAAGAGAAAGCTATGTGGAAGAGAGAAGAGGACATTATACAGTAATATCCAAATTTATTATGACATAAGTAAAAGGTTTTATATGAATTTCGAGGATGAAATTCTTTTTAGAAGGGAAGAATTATCACATCTGTGTCCTCAAAACTTTAGTTAATAGAATTTAAGATTTATTTAATTTAATAAAATTAAGTATTTATTTTGGGTGATGATGTAATTGAAAAAAATTAAAAGTAAGACAAAGATCAAATTGAAACAGGAAAAGTAGAAAAGAATTTAAGTATAAGAGATAAAGAAAGTAAGGAGCAATTAAAAAAAAGAAGAAGAAGCTACGTTAAAAAAGCAGAGAGGAGGAAGAAGGAAGCAAAAGCTTTCTGTGATCAAAACGTGAAGAGGAGAAAGAGCTACAATAAGAGAAGAAGAACAAGAACAAAAACTAGATTTCTTTACTAGAATTTGCATTGATCAAGATAGGATTTTAGCTTCATGTTTCATTTTCTTTGAGAATTAAAGCAATTTATGTTATGTTTTTGAAGAAAATATTGAAAGTTTTGGGTTGATCATAGGTGATCAACAAAGGGAAGGAAGAACTTGAAGCTTTTAAGTGCTGGAAAATTTTATGAGAAAAGTTTCTATCACCTTCTCCATCCTATGATTTCAATTCTCTTCTTAAAAAAGTTGTTGTTTTGGTTGATGTTAATTTTTGACTTTGAATTCTAAAAGTAGAATGTTAAAATATGAAAAATGCATCAAATTAAAGATATAAAGGTGTAAAAAAAAGTAAAACATGTACCAGAATGAGTTTTGAAATGTTTTGCTTGAAAATATGTTGATTCTGGGTTAAATTTTGGTTATTTTAGGTGCAGAATGCCTCTATGGTTGAATTAAGCGATGCCCGATCGACCTGGTGGTGCCTTAATGTTCTCAAGCAGTAACTCAGTACACTAAGGAGGCACCTAAGTATTGAGGAGGTGCCTTTGTCGCTAATTCCTGTAATAAAATGGTCTTAAACATAAAATTTTTCAATTAACCTCAAGCAAAAGCATGTCAACATCCATATAAATACTTAAATCACTTAAATTGACCCAAAATGGGTTAAATAAAACCTATTTTACCAAAGATATGTGAGATGTAGTTATAGATATATGTAACCATAAAATTGAGTTAATTAAGTGAACTTAAAGTTGGTGTACATTCCTTACTTTGAAAGTAAAGGATAATTGAAGGATTGCTACCAAATCTTGGAAACAAACGCAAATAATATCAAATCCTAACCAATCAAAATATCATAAGGTTAAGGAATTTAAGTTTGTTTAATTACAAAGCATGATAACATCCGATAAACTTTCAAGTCTCTGATATAGAGATTAAAATTATGTTGGATGATAAATCAAACCGAGAAAATATTAAAATAAACAAATGGTATATAAACCAAAGTAAATAGCATGTTCCAAACATAAATGGAACCAAATTCTATAAGATTGTGCATGTGATATTATGATGTTAAGTAAATGAATACGCTTATATATATATATATATATATATGGTGAGATTTATATGTATATACATGAGTACAGTCGAGAGTGTGTTGGCCAACCTAATAATAACTGTCTTTGGGATAGCGCATGGATTGAGAGGTGCCTTTGGAGCGAATCTATATGGTTAATAACAATGCATTCAAATTTTATTGAGTAAAGATGTTATGAGATATAATCAGTGTGAACTGTGTTAGTGAATTGAGTTTCGATACTAAACATTATGATATGTGGATCCAAAGAATTGTATAAAAGTGATATTATGATATGCTGATAATGTATATTATACAACAAATAATTATGAATGTGAAACAAAGCTCATAAGCTCAGCAAAGTATAATATACATAACAAAGAACGTAATGATCAAAATTTGGGAAATGAGAATTAGGAAAGGGAAATTATAATAACATACAATGAACCATTGTATTATAAGAATATCAAGCTTAAACGTAAAATATTATGTTGATGATAATATTCAAAATGTAATGAAATTATGTGTTTAAATTTTGAGCACTCAATTTTATTTTTCATTATTTGTTATTGTTATATTTATTCAATCATTTCTTGAGTGCTCCTTGATGATTGAGCTATTCTTGTTATTTTTTTTACACTCAATAGGTAATTTCCTTATAAAATGACTCCCTTTTTATTTTTTTTAAACTTTTTCAATATAGGTATATAGTATATGTTTAGCTAGTATATAAGAGATGGCTTTACAGTGGACCATGATGACCTATGAGGTGACCGAGTTGGAGACTCTGGTGAAGTGTGTCATATGTCATGATGTTGATGCTAAGATGGCTTTTTGAGTTATGGTTGAGCCTATAGGAGCTTCAGTTCGTTTGTCAGTCATTAGGGAGGATTATTTAAACAACCTATGCACAACCATCCGGGTCTTTCACGAGACCACTACTGATGTTTAGGTCACTTTGACCTGGATTTGAGCAGTTGAAGGATGAGGTCCTTTTTTGTCCTTTTTCTATCTAGCTAGGCTACACTCTAATACAGTGATTGTACCTTTTTACTTCAAAGTTGGGTGTATGATTGATGGGTCGTGGACTAGTGTGGTGTAGGGTTTGGATGCATTATTATCGGAGATCTCGAGGATTTGAGAGAGGGTTATTAGAGCTTATTATGTTATTTTCATCTTGAAATTAATTGTATAATAACCAGTACTTTCATTGTATATATTTACCTGATGATGTATGGTGACGTGACACTAATGTACTTATGTTTATGTAAACATATGTTATTCTATATTATAAGTATGCCACTTGCCATCAAATTATTATTTTGAAGATATAGTGTTTATGGTTTAGTAATATTTAAGTTTGATGCTACCATTTGATAAATATGGCATTTTATAGTAATTATTGTTAAGAGATTTGTTTATTAAAAACTTATTATCACAATTCTGCAAGTGTATGGATCGTGACAAGTAATACAATAGTAAGTGAGTATCGTTCCCATGAGGAAAGGGTCCTAAGTACTAGCTATAATTTAATTTCCTAAACTAACAAAACTAAATTAAATTTCAAAAATCAAATCAAATAATTTTAAAAACAAAACTATCTAATCAATTAAACTAAATTAAATCAATAAAGATGAGCTAGAGATTGGATTTGTTTCACTAGTCAACACTTGATTTACGAGATTAATTTATAACAAACTCATTGATTACAGTTACGGGTAAATTTCTCCAAAATCACCTAAAGTTTCTTTCAAGATTAATTAAGCATATGAAAATTAATTATCACCTATTTTCATGGTCAATGAATTAATCAAAGTTCATTAAGCTTCCTAGCAATTTATTTTATCCCCTAAGGATTCGTCTAATTTCGTGATCGAATTGCCTAAGTTTTATAAGTTATGAGATAGCAATTTATACAATTTTCATTGTTAATAAATTACCCACATACATGCACTCAATCAGGCTAAAAATTAAATGTAAAAAAAATTAATGCAACTAACAAAATTAACTGCAAAAATCAATGAATCGATTAAAATAAAATCCCAACAAGTGCTAATCTAGCTATACAAATCCAAACTCTAAACAGTTTAGCTACTCATGGTAAAGTATTCTAACACTACAAAGATATCAAATATGATATGAAGATAGAAGAAAAACTACGTTAAAAGAAATCTACGTCTTCAATCCTCCTTGAGCTCTTCAATTCCACACTTGCATTCTTTTATAGCCATCTCTAATTATCTCCCTCTTTCTAGAATTAAAACTCTCTTTTTATAGAGAAAATATACAAAAATTCGTCCATAAGCCTAATTGGTAATTTTCCACCCTCAAATCCTTTCCTTTTGAGGATTTTAGCTTCAAAATTCAGCTCCTTAAATCATGGCTTATATCCTGGACACTCTAGGATTGAGACATTTCTTTAAAAAATGCACCAAAAATATATAAAATAATTAGGAAAATAAAAAGGAAAATAAAACTAACCTAAATAACTAAAATACTAATAAACACTAATTAAATATAAAAAGTAAGCAAATTATAATTAAACACTAATAAAATAAAATAGAAAAATTAATATAAAATTGACACTAACAAATTTCCCCACAATTAGACATTAGTTGTCCTCAAACAAGAAACACAATGAAATAGAATGATCACTAACAAAAATTACTCAAGTACAACCAAAGACTAAACTTCAAAGTCATGCAATCTCAACAACAATAAACCCAAAAATGCTTATTAATGAGGATAGACAAAATGTCTCATATGCAAACAATTCGTCCATAGGCCTAATTGGTAATTTTTCACCCTCAAATCCTTGTCTTTTGAGGATTTAGCTTCAAAATTCAGCTCCTTAAATCATAACTTAGATCCTGGACACTCTAGTATTGAGACATTTCTTTAAAAAATGCACCAAAAAGATATAAAATAATTAGAAAACTAAAAAGGAAAATAAAACTAACCTAAATAACTAAAATACTAATAAAACACTAATTAAATATAAAAAGTAAGCAAATTATAATTAAACACTAATAAAATAAAATAGAAAAATTAATATAAAATTGACACTAACAAATTTTTCCATACTTAGACATTACTTGTCCTCAAACAAGAAACACAATGAAACAGAATGATCACTAACGAAAATTACTCAAGCACAACCAAGGACTAAAATTCAAAGTCATGCAATCTCAACAACACTAAACCCAAAAATGCTTATTAATAAGGATAGACAAAATGTCTCATATGCAAATAATTTAATAAATACCACCCAAGTACTAACTCATTTAGAGATTCAATAGGCATTTTTAAACAACAAAATAAAATATTATCATGGTAGAAATCATGAGGTTCCAATTTCTATACTATTTTTTTTTCTTTTTTCTTTTGTCAGTGCGTTTTATGCTCCATCTCACTTAATTTGGTGAGTGTGTTTTACACTCCATCTCACCATTATTATTTTCCCTTTTTTTTCCATGAGCGAGTGTGTTTTACTCTCCATCTTGCTTTAGCTATATTTTTAAAAAAATTTTACAACCCATATCAATACCATGATAAAACAAAAATGAAATTGTGCCTACCTATATCATTATCTCAAAGCTATTGCTCAAATTATTCACACATAAAAGTTATGTTTAACTATCCTCAACAATAAACACTCTCAAATTGTAGTGCTATCAAAACTACATACCTTTCCATTTATTGCCCTCAATCAATAATTGAGTAATCAACACAAACAAACAATGTAATAAAAAAAATAAAAACACACAACATGCCACGCAAAAAACATAAACAAATGACCCCTCCCCCACACTTAAATCTCATATTGTCTTCAATGTGAGAGGAAGAAACACATAAACAAAGAAAATTAAACAAACACAAGCAATTAAAAAAACACAAAGACATAAAAGAAAAAGAAACAAACAAACAATACTCCCCTAGGGTGGAGAGGAAGGTAGGGAGGAGACATGGATTCCAGAGTGCTCAATGTACTTCTTCAACTTATAGTTATAATAAGCTTGCTTTTTCTCAACATTACGCAAACGAGCATCCATAACTTCAAGTTTGCCCCCCATGCACCAATTTTTGGCATCAATTGCATCTAAGCATTGAAAAATTTATTGCCACCCCACTACCTCAAATCTTTGGCAACTTGATTGAGCAATGGCCATATCTCCACCCTCCTCATCTTCATCATCTTCCTCATCATTGCTAGCATCAATTGGGATATTAGCTCGATCACCTAATCGAAGAGTAAAGCATTTATGAGTGGAGGGGATCTCATAATTATAGTCAATTCATAATGATTTCTACTCACATTAAGAGATCTAAAGAGAAGTGTCCATTATGCAGCAAGGTAAGGTCAGTATAAGACGGATCAAAGTTGCCAAAGTGGACTGCCAACCCTGTAACTATGTGTCCCACAAAGAGAGTGCTCTTGGGATGCTTAAGAACATACACCAAACTTTGAAAGATAAAAGTAGTCATAGAGACCTTTTTGTTAGCACGTAAACACCACAACAAAAATAATTCTTTTCTTGAGACCTTATTGCCTTCCAATTTATCAAATATAGCATGACATATGAACTTATACAGAATTAGATAACAATGGTCTAAAGTTAAATTATTAGGCATTTTAGTGCTACCAAGGAATAACTCCTCTCCGGATAAGAAATTACACATCTCATGAGAATGAAAGTGTGGAGGAGGAGACTGCAAACCACCTTTGAGAAAACCAAAAGCTTGAGACATGACATTATAATCAATTGCAAATTCTTGTCCTAAAAAACTATAAGTCAATTTTATAGTTCCCTTATCACATACTTTCAAAGTTATGTAAAATTTTAGAATAAACTTTCTAAATGTATCAAATTAAACATTGGAAAACCTAGTTCATCCTATTTTATTCAACATGCCATCAATCATCTTCCTAATTTGTAATTTATCAAGAGTAAAAAATTTAAAAAATCTATAAGGTACAGTAGAACGATTGAGAAGAGAAATGTACCTTGCGCCTTCCTCATCGGTGTAGATGGGAAAAGGGCACCATATTGAAAAGTAACATTGAGACGTGGGGGTGGTGATCCTTCAGCCTCTTGGATGACATTCTTACATGGGTAAAGCACAAATTGATGAAGGAAAGAGGATGGGTGATATTAAAGTAAAAGGAATTGAGAAAGAGGAGAGCTAATTGAAAAAAAAAGATTAAGAAAGGAGGAAAAGGGAGAGGACAAATAGAAGAGAGAGGTAAGGGGAGACAGCCTAATGTAGGAAAGTTGACGAAGGAAAGGCTAAGAATTTGAAAGGAGTTATGAATAGGAAGAAGAAAGTAGAAAAGAAGAAAGTTAGGGATTTGAAAAAGGAAAAAAAGAATAAGAAAGAAAGGAGAGATTCTTAATTTGAAAGAAAAATGTTTTCTATCATTTTTTTTAACTAGTTCACTACCATCGTAGCATATAGGCGATGGCAGTAGAAGGGAACAGGTATGCTCAGCCTGGGTCTCACTGCGATCGTATGGCAGTGTGCGAGCGCAGTAGAGAGGATGTGTGAGATTTGGAAATACTAGAGGTGAATTTGCTATGATCGATGCATTCTATATGAGCTCAGTAGTAATCATACCATTTTTCCTTAATGCAGCTTCGCTACGATCATAGAGGCAGGGCGACCGTAGCAGCAAAGAATGGCACTGGCTTATGTACATTGTGTTGTGACTGCAACATCCTGTTCGACCGCAGTAGAGACTCGACTCTTTTTAAAGTTGTAATGACGCGGTGATCGCAGCAGAGGAGAACCTTGAAAGTCCATCACAAACCTCATAAAAAAATCCTTTATTTTCATTTTTGGACTTCTCAACTCTTTATTTTGCTTTATCTCTCTAGATCTCCAAGTCTTATCTAACCCTATTTTCTTTTTCATCCAGCTATGTCTTTTATTTTAGTTGCCACTCCTCTAAAGCACTTAAGCTCTACAGAGTTTGGCGTCTAATGCACTTGAACATTCTCGAGACTTCTACTGAAGTTTTCATTAGGCTTTAGTAACTCTTGATTCACAAAGTTTTGCTGAAGCAATGAACTGAATATTGATAATGGCTTCCTCATTATCTTACCCTTAAGCTTTAAGACCCATATTGTGCTTTCCCTTTTTATATTGTCAAAAGTAACTTGTATAGTAAAACATTAAACATGTTCTAGATATAATAATAAATTTAAGTAAATAAATATTTTTAAATAAATTATAATTAATTTTTCTACAATAGAACTCTAGCAGTGGAGTTTATGATTCTGGTAGAGATAGTTACTTTAGAATTTTATTTGATGTAAAAGTTTATTACTTTTGTCATTGAATGTTTGGCTCTCTCCAATGTTGAAATAAATAAAAACAACAAAATATAAGAAATAAAACTAAGACTGAAAATGAAAATGAACTTGGGTTGCCTCCCAAGAGTGCTAATTTAAGGTTATTAGCTTGACCATACTCCTTTTTTATCAAGTGGTGGTGAGAAGTTAGCATGAGGCACTCAATGGAACCTATTCACTGATGAAATAATGATTGAGTCTTTACCTTGGAAAGACCCTGACCATCTTAACTTAAATATGTTTAACTTGGAAAGACCCTGACCATCTTAACTTAAGCATCCCAGGAAAGAGTCTTAATATTGAGTTGAAGAGAAGGATATGATCACCTTTCTTAAAGTCTCTCTTAATAATATGCTTATTATGCCACCTCTTTGTTCTTTCTTTATAAATCTTGACATTCTCATAAGCATCAAGGCAAAAATCTTCAAGTTCATTAAGTTGAAGCAACCTTTTCTCACCTACCTTGATCAAGTTGAAGTTTAAGAACTTGGTAGCCTAAAATGCCCTATATTCGAGCTCCACTAAAAGATGGAAAGATTTGCCATAGAGAATCCAAAATGGAGAAGTGCCAATAGGAGTCTTAAAAGTAGTCATGTATTCCTAAAGTGCGTCATCAATGTGAAGTCACCAATCCTTCCTTGAGGCACTCATTATCTTCTCAAGTATGCTCTTAATTGCCCTACTGGATATTTCCACTTACCTACTTGTCTGAGGGTGGTAAGGAGTTGTAATCTTGTGTATGACTCCATATTTCTTCAATAGCTTCACAAATTTCTAGTTATAAAAATGTGAACTACCATCACTAATGATAGCCCTTAGTGTTCCGAAGCGTGAGAAGATGTTCCTGCGAAGGAACTTTGTCACCGCCTTAGCATCATTGGTTAGAGATGCTATTGCCTCTAACCATTTTGAAACATAATCAACTCTTACCAAAATGTATTTATTCCCATAGGAAGATAGGAATGGCCCTATGAAGTCTAAACCCCAAACATCAAAGACCTCAATCTCTAATATATTTTTCAAAGGCATTTCATTTCACCTACCGTTATTTCCCGTTCTTTGGCACCTTTCACATTGCATCATAAACTTCCTTGCATCTTAAAAAAGAGTTGGCTAATAGAACCCGCATTGAAGCACCTTTGTCACTATCTTAGTTGAGCTAAAATGACTCCTACACTTAAGAGAATGGCAATGTGTTAGGATATCTTTGACTTCATCCTCAGGCAAACATCTACGCACCAATTCATCTCCACACCTTTTGTAAAGAAGAGGTTCCTCCCAATAGTAGTGATTAACATCCACAAAGAACTTCTTTTATTGTTGGTAAGAGAGATTAAAAGGTAAGACACCATATACTAAATAATTAACAAAATATGCATACCATGGTATGAAGCCCTTAACATATAGTAAGTGTTCTCCTTGAAGTAGTCTTTAATAGGCAATTTATGTACATCTTTAGAGATCTCTAACCTTGAGAGGTGGTCAATAATAACATTCTTAGAACCTTTTATATCCTTGATCTCAATATTAAATTCTTGTAAGAGGAGAATCCACTTGATGAGCCGAGGTTTTGCATCCTTTTTGGAGAGGAGATACTTGAGAGCTGAATGATCACTGAAGACAATCACTTTGCTACCCATCAAGTAAGATTGAAATTTTTCTATTATAAACACAATAGTTAAGAGTTCTTTCTCTATTGTAGCATAATTGGCTTGAGCTTTATCTAAAGTATGGCTTGCGTAGTAGTTGGCATATGCTTGTTTATCTCGCCATTGTCCCTACACAGTCCCTAAAACAAAGTCACTCACATCGCACATAATCTCAAAAGGTAAACTGTAATCAAGAGGTTGCAAGATAAGTGTGGCGATTAGCTCCTCTTTAAGCTTACAAAAAGCATCAAGACAATTTTGATAAAAAATAAAAGGCATATATTTAGACAAAAGGTTAGTAAAGGGTTTAGCAATCTTTGAGAAATCTTTATAAAGCAACAAAAAAAATGCCATATGACTAAGGAAGCTACGAATTCCCTTCATAGAGTTGGGTGGTGGTAGCTTTTCAATCACTTCAATCTTAGCTTTGTCTACCTCAATGCCTTTTTAAGACACTAAATGACTAAGCACCACCCCTTTAGCAACCATAAAATGACACTTTTCCTAATTCAAAAATAGATTAGCTTCTTTACATCTCAACAAAACTTTAGAAAGATAAATCAAGCAATTATCAAAAGAGGAACCATATGCAAAAAAAATCATCCATAAATACTTCCATAATATTCTCTAGGAAATTTGAAAATATTGCCTTTATGCGCCTTTGAAAGGTTATGGGGACATTATAAACCCCAAATGGCATTCTCCTATATGCATATGTTCCGTAGGGACAAGTAAAAGTAGTTTTCTCTTGGTCCTCTGGGTGAATAGGGATTTGGAAGAATCCTTAATACCTATCCAAATAGTAAAAGAATGAATGCTTAGCTAATTTCTCTAATAATTGGTCAATAAAAGGTAAAGGAAAATTATCCTTTCTAGTAGCCTTATTAAGCTTCCTATAATCTATGTGCATTCTCCATCCTGTGACAGTCCTAGTAGGTATTAATTCATTATTCTTATTTTTCATAACTTTCATACCACCTTTATTAGGGACTACATGAATGGGGCTAACCTAATTTATATGTGAGATTAGATAGATAATCCTTGCATTAAGTAATTTCATCATCTCTTTTTTAACTGCTTCTTTCATGTTAGGATTTAATCTCATTTGATACTCTATGGAAGGATTATAACCGTCCTCCATGTGTATTCTATGCATACAAAAAATGGGGCTAATCCCATTCAAATCATCAATGGTATAATCAATGATATTTCTATATTCTCTAACACTTCAAAGTAACTTTTCCACTTGACCATCATCTAAATGACCATTAACTATAATTAGATAACTAGAATTAGGTCCAAGTTAGGTAAGGCATACCTCAAGTCAAAAGGAAGTTGCTTAAGCTCAACTTTTGGTGCATCTTCTTCCTTCAAAGAACACACATGATTTGAGTCATTAGTTAGAGGTTCATACCTTAACGATTTGTGCAAGAAAAGCTCAAGATTTGCATTCAAGAGATGAGCATATGCCACCACTTCATGACTCTCCTTCTCTACCTTAATGTCATGAACTAAGTATGCTTCAAGTGGATCCTTTGGGAATTGTTGTTCAAAAACCCCTTTAACACAACTTTGAATATCATCAACTCGAAAGCATGAATTCACCATTGAAGGTTGCTTTGCCATTTCGAACACATCAAATTCAACTACCTCTTCTCCAACTTTGAGCTTTATCTTTCTCTCTTGACGTTAATAATGGCTTCTGCAGTAGCTAAGAAAGGACGTCCTAGGATAATAGGAATATGTAAATCATCTTCCATCTCAAGTATCACAAAATCTTTGGGCATATAGAATTGCCCAACCTTAACTGGCATATCCTCTAATATCTCTACAGGATATATGATAGATCTATCTGCTAACTATAGTGAGATCGTGGTTGGCATAAGATCTCCTATATTCAATTTTCTGCACAGAGAAAGATGCATTAAACTCATACTAGCTCTAAAATCACATAAATCCTGACCAATTGACATTTTACCAATGACATAAGGTATAATGATACTCCCGGATCCTTAAGCTTTGGATGAAGCTTATTTTGGATGACAAAACTACATTCCTCATTCATTATAATTGTCTCAAACTCCTTCTATTTTCTTTTATTAGTGATGATCTCCTTGAGAAATTTTGCATACTTGGGCATTTTAGTGATGGCTTCTAATAGGGAAATGGAGATGTCAAGTCACTTGAACATATCCAAAACCATTTTATATTACTTGTCCAACCATGTGTTCTTCACCTTTTGAGGGAAGGGTAAACATGGTAGGTCGGTCTTCTTAGGCTCGCACTTTGGATCTTCCTTACTGTCTTCACTGTTCTTTATGTCCAAGTTGGCATCTTCTTGCTCCATATTTTTATTTTGTGTTTGAACCTCCACTTCAAGCAATTTCTTCCCACTCCTTAGTGTTATTGCCTTCACATGCTCTCTTGGATTTTCAAGTTGACTTGGAAGGTTACCCATTTGGTGAGAGTTAGAAGAACTAGCTTATGAGGCAATTTAATTCTCTATCATATTATTGTGGGTTGCCAATTGATCCATTATTGAAGTAAGTAGTCGGATTGCCTCCTCTTGTTGCTCAAATTTCCTAGTTTCCACTTGGATGAAACTTTTTAACATTGCCTCCAAATTTGACTTAGGCTCATATTGTGAAGGCACATTTCTTTGTTGAAAGCCAGGTGGGGCAACCTTCCCTTAATTTCCCCATAAAAAGTTTGGATGATTCCACCATTTCGAGTTGTATATGCTGGAGTAAGGATTTCCTTAAGACCTTGTTGTTCGATGGAATGATCTTGAGGAAAGATATTACCTTGTTGGCACTCCATATTGGAATGCCCACTTCTACATATCTCGCACGAAAACACAGACAAAGGATGAGCAACCATGTTGATCTTTTACAATTTCTTAGTTAGAGAATCGAGTTTGGCGTTGACTAGGCTCTGTCCATTTATCTCATAAACTCCAGTTGTCTTTCTTGGTTGATTCCTATCTCTGTGCCACTGATAGTTATTGGATGCCATTATCTTCAGAAGGTTGTATGTGTCCTCGAGTGTTTTGCTCATGAATGATCCTTAAGTTGTTCCATCAATGGTCAAAATTAATTATCGCCTATTTTCATGGTCAATGAATTAATCAATATTCATTAATCTTCCTAGTAATTTATTTTATCCTCTAAGGATTCGTCTACTTTTGTGATCAAATTGCCTAAATCTTATAAGTTATGAGCTAGCAATTTACATAATTTTCATTGTCATTAAATTACCCAAAACATGCATTCAATCAGGTCTAAAATCAAATGCAAGAAAAATTAATTCAACTTATAAAATTAATTGCAAAAATCAATGAATCGATTAAAATAAATTTCCAATAAGTGCTAATTTAGCTACACAAATCTAAATACTGAACAGTTTAGCTACTTATGGTAAAGTATTCTAACGCTACAAAAAAATCAAACATGATACAATAGATAGGTGAATATAGAAGAAAAACTACGTTAAAAGAAATCTTCATCTTCAATCCTCCTTGAACTCTTTAATTCCACGCTTAAATTCTTTTGTAGCCGTCTCTAATGATCCTCCCTCTTTCTAGAGTTAAAACCCTCTTTTTATAGAGAAAATATACAAAAATTCGTCCATAGTTCCAATTGGTAATTTTCTGTCCTCAAATCCTTGCCTTATGAGGATTTTAGCTCCACAATTCAGCTTCTTAAATCATTGTTTGGATCCTGGATACTTTAGGATTGAAAAATTTTGTAAAAAATGTACCAAAAAGATATAGAATAATTAAGAAACTAAAAAGGAAAATAAAACTAAACCTAAATAACTAAAATACTAATAAAACACTAATTAAAATATAAAAAGTAAATGGATTCTAATTAAACACTAATAAAATAAAATAGAAAAATTAATGTAAAATTGACACTAACAGTGACGTGACACCAATGTACTTATGTTTATGTAAACATATGTTATTCTATATTTAAGGTATGCCACTTGCCATCAAATTATTATTTTGAAGATATAGTGTTTATAGTTTATTAATATTTAAGTTTGATGGTACCATTTGATAGATATGTCATTTTATAATAATTATTTTTAAGAGATTCTTTTTTATAGTCTTTAGGTAATGTCTCTTTCTATCGTTGCCTCTATGAGATGGGTATTATGGTGGACGTACGATAGGGAGGGGTGTTACAATAAAAAATAAAAAAGAAGAAGAAATTTTCCAATTAAAGTTCTCGTTGTATGCCTCAGTTGCTTAAATAAAAGTTACCCGAATAAAAGTTCTTATTGTATATCTCAGTTGTACAAATTATAATATACATTTCTAAAGCTGACTTTTCGGGCATCCATTGAAAGGAAAGTGTGATCATTTGACAACAAAAAGTGTGAAATTTAAAAATTTTGATTGCATGTAACTTTTGCATCACACATAGACCACATTCATGCCCATAGATCA
Source organism: Macaranga tanarius (assembly GCA_949673435.1). Classification (NCBI taxonomy): domain Eukaryota; kingdom Viridiplantae; phylum Streptophyta; class Magnoliopsida; order Malpighiales; family Euphorbiaceae; genus Macaranga; species Macaranga tanarius. The sequence continues at coordinate 1,284 of CATIWO010054155.1, read as the reverse complement.
TATCACATAGAAAATACATAACTAAACATACATCTAGGACAACATAATACATCAACAAACAACCAAGTCATGCATTCATAATACAAGACCTAGAAACTAAAGGTTTGGTAACACTTACAAAACTCCAAGTTGGTAGAATGATTCACAAGCTTTGGTTGATGTTGATCTACAAGCTCCTAGCTACCCAAATGTGAAGCCTCTAGCTTAAAACACATAAGTTACACAAGGATGATCTTCAAGGATGGTGAAGCTCTACCCACAAGCCTCTCTTAATTTTTGACCTAAGAGCTTATTAGAGCCACTCCAAGCTTGAATGTATGGAACAAAGATGCAACCTCCAATGGATGATGGACTTTGAATTTGTACAACTCTTATACAATAATGGCTTTTTGGTTGAAAGCACATAACTCTTGTGTATTTATGAATTCTCTACACTTAAAGAAGAAGAAGGAAGAAGACACTCTCAATCATTTTCTCTCTTTTGTAAGAATATCAAATTTGCTCTCAAATGTGCATTAGGAGTTAAAGTGTTATCTCTACACTCTCCACTAACTTAAACAAAACTAATATTATAATAATAATAATAATAACTTGAGTGTCTCACACTCAAGTTACATACATTGCTATAGCATGAGTGTCTCACACTCAAGCTACATGCATTTGATAGATTGAGTGTCTCATACTCAATCTATATGCATGGCTTTGTTTTGTAAGTGAGTGGGTTGTGTTTGGCTACATGGATAACCTTAGCCTTGATATCATTAACATTTAATGGATATGGGCTAAAGTTATGGGTATATGGGCTTCTCTACACTTAGAGAAGCCCCACTCCATACCAAACTAGACAACTTATGGGCTTATTTAAACTCTTTAAATAAAGCTCCATCCTAAGTCCATTTCAAGTCCATCTTGATGAATATATATGGTCCATCTCATGGCCCATCTTTATCAACATATATGGTCCATCTCGTGACTCATCTTTTTTAACATATATGATCCATCTCATGGCCCATCTTTATTAACATATATGGTCCATCTCATGGCCCATCTTTATTAACATATATGGTCTATCTCATGGCCCATATTTATCAATATATATGGTCCATCTCATGGCCCATATTTGAATACATTTGGAGGCAAATGTTAATTTAGTCCTGGAACTTAATATCACATATTAAATCAATTCCAAATTAATATTTCTTTAATTGTAATTAAGTCCCAATCTTCAAATTTAGATTTTAGAATATGCTAGATCTCCGCATACGCGCAAATCTAATTCAATTA
>CATIWO010054107.1:0-17572 GCA_949673435.1 Macaranga tanarius | reverse complement strand
TTATATTCATATTTGTGGTATTTTAACAATATTTTTACTGCAGACATCCTCATATAAAAAGGGTAATAAAAATCTTCTTCATGGTTCAATATCTCTCAATCTTTTCACAATTAATTTTATACATAAAAACAGACATTAATTAAATATCCATAACAAATTGGTAAAATTCAGCAAACTTACAGGAAATGCTTAAGAGCAGTATAGCAGCAGCAGCATCAGGATCATCTTTGTCATATATCAACCCTATTCCACACTTTTTCACCTCTAATTCACATTTGAACTCAAATGAGACCTCGGCGACATTAAAACTGTGATCTATGAGCCAATTAGAAAGCGATGACATTTGAGTCCAATTACTCCACAGAAGCACGTGATCTGATTTAGCAATCACACATTCTGAAAATCCAAAATTGCTAGGACAACGGAAGAAATAGGATTTTTCACTATATGAATTTTTCAAATGGCATTCACATCTCAATTTGTCCAACTTGCTGAAACAATCAACAACAACACAGAAAACAAAACCAAGGAACTTTGCGTTAAAGAAAGAGGGAGGGAGCTGAAAAGCTACTGAACATCCCTAGCTTTGGTAGTTGTACCACTGTGGAATTTCACTTCCAGGTATTGCTTTCTGTGTGAAAGATGAGAATAATAACCAAAAAAATCAATTAAGTTGGTAAAAAAAAAAAGAATAATGTCTTAGTGGTAAAGAGAGTCTTTTATCACGGACTTAGGGATTTCCTAGTGATATCCGTGTGGCACTTAGACACCCTTGAGGTTAGGATATGCTAAGTAACCCTTTTAGAGTTAGTTGAGAGTGAACTAGGGACAAAGAGAGCACTTGGGAAAATGCTTTTGTATTGGTAAACTTGGAGAGTATACATGTGTGTTTTACAAATGAGGGAGGAGCCCTATTTATAGGCATTTCGACCTCCTTAATGTATGGCTACAATATGTACACATGGGCCTAGATTAGCATGTGGCTATTATATACAATGAAGGTTCTAGAGTCATTGAGGCATTCTGTCGAACACCTTAGGGACGGGAAGCTTCTAGATTTTCTTAGGCATTTCACGGAACACCTTACAGGCAGAAGCTTCTGGAGTCTAGCCGAGGCTTCCACCGACCTTGCCTTGCTGCTGCAACTCAGCACCGACTCGACAGGCCTTTCTCACAGTTTCTAGAGGCTTCCTCACATTTCTCGCAGGTGTGGGCGGCCTTGCTTGCAAGCCTCGGCTACTGGCGCGCAGGCAGTGCTTGCTGGCGTGCTTGACTCTCGGCTTGCATGTAGGCCATGCCTATGAATCTTGCCTATCTTCCGCGCTGTCATAGGTTGGTCCGCGAAACCTGCGACTATCTTGGCACAAGTCAGGGTATTTCAGACGAGGTTGGATCGTAGCTCCCTAAAGCTACTCCAACTCTTTGGGAGTATTTTCGATAAAAATTTTAGAGACTTGAGCGGGGCGTAACACCCCCCCCCCCCACTCAAACTCGCGACGCCCTCATCGCGTCATTAACCTAGTACTCCCTTATCTTTTTAGCAAACTGCCACAAAGTGTCTTCGCGCTTCCAACTAGCCTCGGACTTAGGCAGGTATTTCCACTTAACCAGATATTTAAGGTAGTTTGAAACTCCTCATCGCCGCACTACACAGGAGTCTAAAATGTAGTCCACCTCCTTATCAAATTCGGTGACCACCGCTGTTGGGGCACGTGTAGACTCTCCCATGCTAGGGTCCTCCTCATCGCCGTGATAAGGCTTAAGCATGCTAACATGGAAGACATTATGAATCTTCAGCTTTGGTGGCAGCTCCAATCGGTAGGCAGCTTTCCCCACTCGTTTGATGATGGAGAAAGGTCCTTCATACTTCCTTACTAATCCCTTATGTACCTTCCTTAGGGACTTAAATTGATTGGGAAGGATCTTTACCATAACTTTGTCTCCTTCTGCGTATTCCTTTAGTCGACGCTTCGTATCAGCCCATTTCTTCATTCATTGGGCAGCCTTGTCGAGACAAGCATGAGTCTCATTAGCTTTTTTATGCCACTCCCTTATAAACTTGTATGTAACGGGATTCACACCACCATATGATGATGCTATGGCATTATGAGTCATGGACTGTTATTCCAGCATAATTTTGAATGGACTTTTGCCTATTGATTCGCTGCGTTGGAGGTTGTACGAGAATTGGGAAATGTCAAAAAGTTTTGGCCAATCTTGCTAGTGGGCACTCGCATAGTATCGTAGATACAACTCCAATAAAGCATTGATGCGCTCCATTTGTCCATCACTTTGAGGATGGAAGCTTGTAGAGAAGTTCAAGTTTGTCCCTGCTTGAACAACTCTTGCTAAAATTTGCCAGTGAAATGGGGGTCTCGATCGCTTATAATACTCCGAGGTAATCCCTACAGCTTTACTACATTCTTGAAGAACAAGCGGGCTGCTTCGTCAAGTTTGTAATCGGCTGGGGCTAGAATAAAGGTAGCATATTTACTGAATCTATCAACAATCACTGTGATGCTACTATATCCCTCGAACTTGGGCAGAGCCACAATAAATTCCATCGAGACACTCTCCCATGGACGCTCTACAACAGGGAAAGGTTCCAACAATCCTACAGAAGGCTATTGCTCGACCTTGTCTTATTGAAAGATCAGGCAAGTCATAACATATGTCTCGACATCATCTTGTATATGCAGCCAATAATAGTGCGCTTGCACTATAGCCATTGTCCGCGTCTTGCCAGGATGTCTAGCCCACTTAGAGTTATGAGATTCTTTGAGAATTTCTTTCCGAAGGTTCCCCCATTTTAGGACAAAGACTCGATTTCCATGGGTGAACAACATCCTAATTTCCTCCCAAAATCTATGAGTCTTTCCCTCTCTTGCTAGTTTGAGCAAGTTCTTGGCAAAAGTATCATACTTCATACCCTCTTTGATGCATTGCAATAGATTGCTTTATGGAGCACTGGCGTTGATGTTGGCCAGTTTAGCCTTTCGACTCAGGGCATCGGCAACGATATTAGCCTTCCTAGGCTTATATTCCAACTAGTAGTTAAATTTGGCTAAAAAGTCTTACCAACGCGCTTGCTTGGGACTCAGCTTCTTTTGAGTTATGAAGTAGCTCGTGGCTACATTATCCATTTTTACCACGAATTAACTGCCTAGCAAGTAATAGTGCCAAGTGTGCAAGCAGTGAACAATAGCCGTCATTTCCTTCTCTTAGACAGTGTACCGATGCTCCGTGTCATTCAGCTTGTGACTTTCATATGCGATGGGATGGCCATCTTGCATCAATACTCATACAATGGCAAAGTCAGAGGCATCCGTGTGTACCTCAAATAATTTTGAGTAATCAGGCAGCACCATGACAGGCTCTTCGGATATAGCTCACTTGAGCTCTAAAAAGCTTTTTGGCTTTATGGAGACCATTGCCAAAGCTGATTCTTCTTGAGTAGGTTCGTCAGTGGTGCAGCAATAGCAGAATAGCTTTTGATAAAACGACAATAATAATTCACCAGGCCTAAGAAAGAGCGTAGTTCCGGGACCTTCGAAGGAGGTTGCTATTCTTGGATGGCTTGTACTATTACTAGGTCTATCATCAGCTTGCCTTCCTTAATTTTATGCCCAAGAAACTCCACTTCTTACTTGGCAAAGGAACACTTTTCCCTCTTGACGTACAGTTTGTGTTCGCGAAGCACTTGAAAAACTTGCTTAAGGTTTTGGACATACTCCTCAAGACTATTGCTATATACCACAATATCATCCAAATAAATAACTACAAACTTGTCAAGGAAAGGGTGAAATACATTGTTCATCAAGGTGCAGAATATGGCAAGGGCATTAGTGAGGCCGAAGGGCATCACTAAAAATTTGAAGACTCCAAAGCGTATGACATATGATGTCTTTGGCACATTGCCAGGTGCGATGTGGACTTGTAGTATCTAGACCGTAAGTCGAGCTTCGAGAAATACTTTGCCTTCCCCAATTGGTCGAACAAATCAGCTATCAAGGGTATTGGATACTTATTCTTGATAGTGATTTTATTTAGCACCCGGTAGTCGATGCACATACGTAAGGAACCATTTTTATTCCTTTGGAACAAAATTGGGGCACCATATGGGGCTTTGGAGGGCTGGATAAAGCCTAAATCCAATAAAACTTAGAGTTGTCTCCGTAATTCTGTAAGCTCCGGGGGTGCCTTGCGATAGGGTGCCATGGTAGGAGGTTTGGCACCAGGCTCAAGTTAGATGTGGAGATCCATATCTCGTATTAGTGGTAATTTCTTTGGCAACTTGGGAGGCATGACATCTTTGAACTCATGGAGGACTGCCTCAATGGGTGGCAGTAGTGGAGTAGTAGGCAGCACAGGATCGTCCCCGTCATTGAGTTCCCTTATGGTTGCAATATAGCACTATGTATTCTTGAGGCCCCTCTTGAATTGCAAGGTAGAAATCAAAGTGGGTTTTGACTTCGCCAAGCACTTCAAGGGGATCACTCAAATTTTAGAGTCACCCGAGATTAACTAGGAGCTCATGGAAGGAACAAGAATGGCAGTGGCTTTGCGGAAAAATGCTAGATCAAAGACTACCTTAAAATCATCCATAGGCATAATGGTAAAGTCTAGCGTACCTTGCCAATCGCCTATTTATACTCTTACACCTTCCACAATTCCATGCACAGTCTTTGCCTTCGAGTTGACTACCTTAATCATGCTAACTCCTTTGGACAGCTTCAAGCCCAGGCATTTTGCCTCTTACACATCCATAAAATTGTGCATAGCACCCGTATCCAGCATAAGGCTGGTAGCTTTGCCCTCAATTAAGGCATCAACCTAGAGCAGGCCTCTATCCTTTGAGACCAAAGGGGAGAGGAGCTTCGAGAGAGCACCCAAGTGTTGCAAGTATCCCATGCCAACTTGGGGTTCATCTTGGGGCTTCTCCTTATTAAACTTTGTCATGATGGCATTCATGGTTTTTCGGTTAGGACAATCCCTCACCTAATGTGGTCCATTACAAATAAAGTATGGTTTGGGAGGCTTAGAGGTAGCAGATTTACCTTTGGACGAGGACCTTTTTCATACTTAGAGTTGCCACTAGAGGATTTCTGGTAGCCACTCTCCTTGCCTTTATCAGAGTCCTTCTTTTGGCCTCCCCCACTCTTAGAAGAGTTGGTCTTCTTGCCCTTGTCTTGAATGAAGTAGTCCTTGAGGTTCTCCACAACAGCAATTGCTTCATTAAGGGTTTGGACATCTCACCGATCAAGTTCCATTTTAGCCCAGTCCTTCAACCCATCTTTGAAATCGAAGAAGAGTTTATGGCCAGGCACATCAGTGACTTCCAGCATCAAGGTAGTGAATTCCTTAATGTATTTTGAAATGCTACCAGTTTGCCTCAACCTATGCAACTTACCCTTCTCCCTTTCGGAATGCTTCCTTCTCCACCATAGTTAAGTAGTATCCCTCAAGAAGATGGCAACATTTCAAATCTTTGAAAAATCCTCTATAACATTCATAACTTCAAAGTATTGCTCAAGACCGAATAAGAAATTTTCCACTGTAGTGGCATTATGCATGCCATTGTATATGGCGGGCTTAAGGACTTTTAATCTCTGAAGGGCAGCGAAACTAGTAGTGGCAGCAGTGCTTGTCGAGGGTGGACTTCCTCGACGAAGGGCATCTACCTCCTTACGAAGCTCTCTCACTTCATCTTGAAAGGTTCTTCATAAGTCAGCGAATTCTACCCTAAGGGCTTTGCTAAGTTCTTCGATCATGGCCTTGGCAGCCCTAGTGATTTCCGTATTCTCATGAATGAGGTTATCAACCTTAAAGAGCTCACCAATAGTCAAAGTGGCACTAGCCAGGTCTCTCTCAAGGTTAGCAACTCGGGTCTCCATAGGCTCACGTGTGAGAGCCTTGGATTTACCTCGTTGAGGCTGTGAGCGTTGCACTTTGCACCCACGGGTCTGCTCAATGCGTTGTTCTTCCACCGCAATAGGGATAGTTACTTTTTCACTAGCCATGTGTTTCACTCAACAAGGCTTGGTACCTAGGATGAAACCGTTGCTCTAATACCACCTGTCACGGACTTAGGGATTTCCTAGTGATATCCGTGCAGCACTTAGACACCCTTGAGGTTAGGATATGCTAAGTAAGCCTTTTAGAGTTAGTTGAAAGTGAACTAGGGACAAAGAGAGCACTTGGGAAAATGCTTTTGTATTGGTAAACTTGGAGAGTATACATGTATGTTTTACAGATAAGGGAGGAGGCCTATTTATAGGCATTTCCACCTCCTTAATGTGTGGCTACAATATGTACACATGAACCTAGATTAGCGTGTGGCTATTCTATATAATAAAGGTTCTAGAGTCATTGAGGCATTCTGTCGAACACCTTAGGGATGGGAAGCTTCTAGACTGTCTTAGGCATTTCACTGAACACCTTGCAGGTAGAAGCTTCTGAAGTCTGGCTGAGGCTTCCACCGACCTTGCTTTGTTGCCGCAGCTTAGCACCAACTCGACAAGCCTTTCTCGCAGCTTCTAGAGGCTTCCTTGCATTTCTCGCAGGTGTGGGTGGCCTTGCTCATAGGCCTCGGTTACTGGCCTCGTAGGCTATGCTCCTGGCGCGCAGGCAGTACTTACTGGCGTGCTTGACTCTCGGCTGGCACACAGGCCATGCCTACGAATCTCGCCTGTCTTCCGCACTGCCACAGGTTGGTCTGCGAAACCTGTGGTTGTCTTGGCACATGTCAGGGTATTTCAGATGAGGTTAGTTCGTAGCTCCCCAAAGCTACGCCAACTCTTTAGGAGTATTTTTTATAAAACTTTTAGGGACTTGAGCAGGGCGTAACACCCTCCCCCACTCAAACTTACGACGCCCTCATTGCATCATTAACCTCATACTCCCTTATCTTTTTATCAAACTGCCATAAAGTGTCTTTGCGCTCCCAACTAGCCTCGGACTCAGGCAGGTCTTTCCACTTAACTAGATATTCGAGGTAGTTTGAAACTCCTCATCTCTGCACAATACGGGAGTCTAAAATGTTGTCCACCTCCTTGTCAAATTCGGTGACCACCGCTATTGGGGCAAGAGTAGACTCTCCCATGCTAGGGGTCCTCCTCATCACCGTAATAAGGCTTGAGCATGCTAACATGGAAGACATTATGAATCTTCAGTTTTGGTGGCAGCTCCAATTAGTAGGCAGCTTTCTCCACTCGTTTGATGATGGAGAAAGGTCTTTCATACTTTCTTACTAGTTCTTTGTGTACCTTCCTTTAGGGACTTAAATTGATTGGGAAGGAGCTTTACCATCACTTTGTCTTTTTCTGCGTATTACTTTGGTCGACGCTTCGTATCAGCCCATTTCTTCATTCGTCGGGCAGCCTTGTCGAGATAAGCATGAGTCTCGTCGTCTTTTTCATGCCACTCCCTCACAAACTTATGTGCAGCGGGATTCACACCACCATATGATGATGCTATGGCATTATGAGTCATGGACTATTATTCCAGCATAATTTCGAAGGGACTTTTTCCTGTTGATTCGCTGCATTGGAGGTTGTACAAGAATTGGGCAATGTCAAAGAGTTTCCTAATCTCGCTAGTGGGCACTCATATAGTGTCATAGATACAACTCCAGTAAGGCATTGATATGCTCCGTTTGTCCATCACTTTGAAGATGGAAGCTTGTAGAGAAGTTCAAGTCTGTCCCCACTTGAACAACTCTTGCCAAAATTTCCCAGTAAAATGGGGGTCTCAATCACTTACAATACTCCGGGGTAATCCCTACAGCTTCACTACATTCTTGAAGAACAAGCAGGCTGCTTCGTCAACTTTGCAATCGGCTGGGGCTGGAATAAAGGTAGCATATTTGCTGAATCTATCAACAATCACTATGATGCTACCATATCCCTCAGACTTGGGCAGAGCCATAATAAAGTCCATTGAGACACTCTCTCATGGACGCTCCGCAACAGGGAGAGGTTCTAATAATCCTGCAAGAGGCTGTTGCTCGACCTTGTCTTATTGACAGATCAGGCAGGTCTTGACATATGTCTCAAAATCATCTTGCATATGCAGCCAATAATAGTGTGCTTGCACTATAGCCATCATCTGTGTCTCGCCAAGATGTCTAGCCCATTTAGAGTCATAAGATTCTTTAAGAATTTCTTTTCGAAGGTTCCCCCATTTTGGGACAAAGACTCGATTGCCATGGGTGAACAACATCCTATTTTCCTCCCAAAATCTGTGAGTCTTGCCCTCTCTTGCTAGTTTGAGCAAGCTCTTGGCCAAAGTATCATACTCCATAACCTCTTTGATGCATTATAATAAATTGCTTTGTGGAGCGCTGGCGCTGATGTTTGCCAGTTCAGCCTTTTGACTTAGGGCATCGGCAACGATATTAGCCTTCCCAGGCTTATATTCCAGCTTATAGTCAAATTCGGCCAAAAAGTCTCGCTAACGCGCTTGCTTGGGACTCAGCTTCTTTTCAGTTAAGAAGTAGCTCGTGGCTACATTGTCCATTTTTACCACGAATCGGCTTCCTAGCAAGTAATGGCGCCAAGTGTGTAAGCAGTGAACAATAGCCATCATTTCCTTCTCTTGGACAGTGTATCAGCGCTCCGTGTCATTCAGCTTGCGACTTTCATATGCGATGGGATGGCCATCTTGCATCAATACTCCTACGATGGCATAGTCAGAGGCATCCGTGTGTACCTCAAACAATTTTGAGTAATCAGGCAGCACCATGACAAGCTCTTCGGATGCAGCTCGCTTGAGCTCTAAAAATGCTTTTTGGCTTTATGGCCATTGCCAAGGCTGATTCTTCTTAAGCAGGTCCATCAATGGTGCAACAATAGCTTAATATCCCTTGATAAAATGGCAATAATAATTCACCAGGCCTAAGAAAAAGTATAGTTCTGGGACTTTCGAAGGAAGCTGCCATTCTTGGATGGCTTGTACCTTTGCTAGGTCCATCGTCAACTTGCCTCCCTTAATATTTTACCCAAGAAACTCCACTTCTTGCTTGGCAAAGGAACACTTTTCCCTCTTGATGTACAGTTCATGTTCGCGAAGCCCTTGAAAACTTACTTGAAGTGTTGGACATACTCCTCAAGACTATTGCTGTGTACTACAATATCATCCAAATAAACAACCATGAACTTGTCAAAGAAAGGGTGAAGTACCTTGTTCATCAAGGTGCAGAATATGGCAAGGGCATTAGTGAGGCCGAAGGGCATTACCAAAAATTTAAAGGCTCCACAACGTGTGACGTATGCTGTCTTTGGCACATTGCCAGGCATGATACGGACTTGGTAGTATCTAGAGCATAAGTTGAGCTTTGAGAAATACTTTGCCTTCCCCAATTGGTCGATTATATCAGCTATCAAGGGTATTAGATACTTATTCTTGATAGTGATTGTGTTTATCATCCGGTAGTCGATGCACATGCGTAAGGAACCATCTTTCTTCTTTTAGAACAAAATTGGGGCACCATATGGGGCTTTGAAGGGCTGGATGAAGCCTGAATCCAATAAAACTTAGAGCTATCTCCGTAATTCTGCAAGCTCCGGGCGTGCCATACGATAGGGTGCCATGGCAAGAGGTTTGGCACCAGGCTCAAGCTCGATGTGGAGATCTACATCTTGTATTAGTGGCAATTTCTTCGATAACTCGGGAGGCATGACATCTTTGAACTCATGGAGGACTGCCTCAATGGGTGGCGGCAGTGGAGTAGTAGGCAGCACAAGATCATCCCCGTCATTGAGTTCCCTTATGGTTAAGATATAGCACTCCGCATTCTTGAGGCCCCTTTTGAATTATAAAGCAGAAATCAAAGCGAGTTTTCACTTCACCAAGCTCTTCAAGGGGATCATTCGAATTTTGGAGTCTCCCGAGATTAACAAGGAGGTCATGGAAGGAACAGGAATGGTGGTGGCTTTGCAAAAAAATGCTAGACCAAAGACTACTTTGAAATCATCCATAGGCACAATGGTAAAGTCTAGCGTACCTTGCCAATCGCCTATTTGTACTCTTACGCCTTCCGCAATTCCATGCATAGGCTTTGCCTTCGAGTTGACTACCTTAATCATGCCAACTCCTTTAGACAGCTTCAAGCCTAGGCGTTTTGCCTCTTGCACATCTATAAAATTATGCGTAGCACCCGTATCCAGTATAAGGTTGGTGGCTTTGCCCTCAATTAAGGCATCAACGTAGAGCAGGCCTTTATCCTTTGAGATTGAAGGGGAGAGGAGCTTTGAGAGAGCACCCAAGTATTGTAAGTATCCTATGCCAGCTTGGGGTTCATCTTGGGGCTTTCCCTTATCAAACTTCGCCTTGATGGCATTCGTGGTTTTTCGGTTAGGACAGTCCCTCACCTAATGTGGTCCATCACAAATAAAGCATGGTTTGGGAGGCTTAAAGGTAGTTGATTTACCTTTGGACGAGGGGCCTTTTTTATACTTAGAGTTGCCACTAGAGGATTTCTGGTAGCCACTCTTCTTGCCTTTATCAGAGTCCTTTTTTTAGCCTCTCCCACTCTTGGAAGAGCTGGTCTTCTTGCCCTTGTCCTGAGTGGAGTAGTCCTTGAGGTTCTCCACAATAGTAATTTCTTCATCAAGGGTTTGGATACCTCACCGATCAAGTTCATTTTAGCCCAGTCCTTCAACCCATCTTTGAAATTAAAGAGGAGTTTATGGCACATCAGTGACTTCCAGAATCAAGGTAGTGAATTCCTTGACGTATTTTGAAATGCTACCGATTTACCTCAACCTACGCAGCTTACCCTTCTCCTTTTCAGAATGCTTCTTTCTCTACCATAGTTGAGTAGCATCCCTCAAGAAGATGGCAACATTGCTAATCTTTGAAAAATCCTCCGTAACGTTCATAACTTTAAAGTATTGCTCAAGACCGAATAACAAATTTTCCACTATAGTGGCATTATGCATGCCATTGTACATGGCAGGCTTGGGGACTTTTAATCTCTAAAGGGCAGCGGAACTAGTAGTGGCAGCAGTGCTTGTCGAGGGTGGACTTCCTCGATAAAGGGCATCTACGTCCTTACGAAGCTTTCTCACTTTATTTTAAAGGGTTCTTCGTAAGTCAGTGAATTCTACCCTAAGGGCTTTGCCAAGTTCTTTGATCATGGCCTTGGCAACCCTAGTGATTTCCACATTCTTATGAATGAGGTTGTCAACCTAGTTAGAGAGCTCACCAATAGTTGAAATGGCACTAGCTAGGTCTCTCTCAAGGTTAGCAACTTGGGTCTCCATAGGCTCACGTGCGGGAGCCTTGACTTTGCCTCGTTGAGGTTGTGAGCATTGCACTTTGTACCCACGGGTCTGCTCAATGCGTTATTCTTCCACCGCAATAGGGACAGTTGCTTCTTCACTAGCCATGTGTTTCACTCAACAAGGCTTAGTACCTAGGATGAAACTGTTGCTTTGATACCACCTGTCACGGACTTAGGGATTTCCTAGTGATATCCGTATGACACTTAGACACTCTTGGGGTTAGGATATGCTAAGTAAGCCTTTTAGAGTTAGTTGAGAGTGAACTAGGGACAAAGAGAGCACTTGGGAAAAAGCTTTTGTATTGGTAAACTTGGAGAGTGTACATGTGTGTTTTACAAATGAGGGAGGAGGCATATTTATAGGTATTTCCACCTCCTTAATGTGTGGCTACAATATGTACACATGGGCCTAGATTAGCATGTGGCTATTATGTACAATGAAGTATCTAGAGTCATTGAGGCATTCTATCGAACACCTTATGGACAGGAAGCTTCTGAACTGTCTTAGGCATTTCACCGAACACCTTGTAGGCAGAAGCTTCTAAAGTTTGGCCGAGGCTTCCACAGACCTTGCCTTGCTACCGCAGCTCAGCACCGACTCGACAGGCCTTTCTCGCAGCTTCTAAAGGCTTCCTTTTATTTCTCATAGGTGTGGGCGGCCTTGCTCACAGGCCTCGGCTGCTGGCCTCGCAGGCCATACGCCTGGCGCGCAGGCAGTGCTTGCTAGCGTGCTTGACTCTCGGCTGGCATGAGGTCATGCCTACGAATCTCGCATATCTTCTGTGCTGCCGCAGGTTGGTCCGCAAAACCTACGGCTGTCCTGGCACACGTCGGGGTATTTCGGACGAGATTGGTTTGTAGCTCCCCAAAGCTACGCCAACGCTTTGGGAGTATTTTCGACAAAAAGTTTAGGGACTTGAGCGGGGCGTAACACTTTGCTTACATATTTGTTTTTTGCAGCATTAATGGTATATCCTTTGAAAGTGAACTCTGCATCTACCATAATTTTAGAACGTGTATTCTCCTCCAAATTCATGCAATTCCAATAATTGAAAGCACAACTGTTCTCATAATTCCAACCATTAATACGTGGAATAAATAAAGTTGATACTGCAGTTTTCAAAGATTTACAGTTAATTACTCGCAGTTGAATTAATTGCTCTGGAAGCTTTGGCAAACATTGAAGTCTCTTGCAGCTCTTTAGACTCAATTCTTGCAATGATGATAAAAAGACAATGTCTAGGAGAATATTGATCGGAAAACTTGCGATATTTATGTAATTTCTCATACCTAGAAAAATCAGATTGTCGAGAAATTGAATTGATGGGGAGAACTCTTCCACTTCATAGTAATTTAGATCTAACCTTTTTATGCCTCTAGGAATCTCTAGAAGCATCTTCAGATTTTTGCACCCATCTACCCTAAGAGAAGTAAGGTGAAGAAACCTTATGGATGAGTGAATCTCAACCAAACTTTTGCACCAGGAAAGATATATTTTCCTCAATTTTGTGGTGGAGGACAGACTTAGGAGTCTCAACAGTCGATGGCAAAAAGACAAATCCAACCTTTTTAAATTTTGAGGACACTGCATGAGACAACAGATAATGAATTAGCACATTGTTTATTTATTTATTTCCCTTAAAAAAGAAAGATTTTTGGGTAATATAAAGGGTTAATTAAAAAAAATTCATAAATTTTATCACTTTTTATTACTTTATCAATTACAAAATATAATTCCCTTGATATTTCCCATAAAAATACTTCTAAATATGTTTTTAACTATATTTTCTAGTGTTCAAACAATGTAAAAACTAGTTTATAGTTTTTATATTTATAAATATTAATGCTTATATTGTTTCTGATTTATATAATTTAAAATAAAATAAAATTTATTTTTGTTAAACTTTTGATTAAAAATTTCGTACTTAACACTATTGGAAATAATTAAATTTAGTCATGTTTTGAAATTCATTTTATATTATTTTTTATTGAATAACTTTCATTAAGTTATTATTTATAATTTTAAATTAAAATCATAAAGTAGTAAATTTATTTGGAATTTTTTCCAAAATAGCCAGAAAACCAAAAATAATATCAAAAGTCACATTGACTAAAAATGTTTTTAAAAATAGCTTTAAGGAATTTTTTTTTTCAACTCTAGACCATATATAAGCTAACCTTTTTCAGCTAAAAGACAAACATTCCAAAACAAACACTGATTCCTAAAAATAAATGGAAAACAAGCTCGCTCAAAAAAATCACGATCTCAAACACCAAAAATTCTTCTCCAATCAATTTTAACTTTCTCTTCAATCAATCAAATTTACGATCAGATCAATTACCTTCTTCGATCGATTTCAGCTATTTTCTCTTCTGAATTTTGTGACAGAAATAGAAAACAAGCGTCTTCAACAAATCAAGTTTATGGATCTAAAAAACCTAAATCTGCAACAGCATTCTTCAACAAATCAGAGAAATCAACATTAAAACAATAACCGAAACAGCATTGAAGATCAAAAGCAATAATCATTCACAAAAACAGTTTCGCACCTCAAAAATATATCAGATATGCTTTTCTATTTTTTTGTAATCATATTTTGTCAATAAGAAGTAATAAATCATGATTATAAAAGACATTAAAACTTGATTTATACTATATAAATCTTTTTTCAACAAAAAGAAATAAAGAGAAAGAAAAAAGAAACAAAAGCAACAAAAGAATAAAAGAAAATCAAAGAGAAACAAAAAAGAAACAAATAAGCAACAAATAAGTAACAAAAGAATCAAAAAAAATCAAAGAGAAACAAATAAGTAACAAATAAGCAACATAACCTTAATACAACAAAAATAAATAAATAAGCAACAAATAAGCAACAAAAGAATCAAAGAAAATCAAAGAGCAATAAATAAGCAACAAATAAGCAATAAAAGAATCAAAAGAAATCAAAGAGATCCAAATAAGCAACAAAACCTTAATACAATAAAGAGAAACATATAAGCAACAAAAGAATTAAAGAAAAATCAAAGAGAAAAAAAATAAATAAGCAACAAATAAGCAATAAAAGAATCAAAGAAATTTAAAGAGAAATAAATAAGCAACAAATAAGCAACAAAACCAACAAAAGAATCCAGGAGAAACAAATAAGAAATAAAAAAGCAACAAATGAATAAAAAAAATCAAAGAGAAATAAAAAAGCAACAAATAAGCAACAAAACCTTAATACAACAAAGAAAAACAAATAAGCAATAAAAAAGCAACAAAAGCAACAAAAGAATCAAAGAAAATCAAAGAGAAACAAAATAGAAACAAATAAGCAACAAGAAGCAACACTGCACAAAACAAAAATAACTAACTAGTTTCTTTGATTTTTTAATTACAGGTACAATGGAAGTCATACCAGTCTTCATTCATCACAATGGGAACTGAAATAAAGCAATAGATTATATTGATTTTGATATGACGGGAATTATAATACAACCAAACTGCAGTTTTCATGAAATGTTGAAAATATTATCAGAGAGGCTTCGAATCCAAACAGATTTTCAGCAAATGGTCATACAGCATAAAGTCAGAGAAAATTATCTACCTTTAAAAGTAGAAGACAATGCAACTCTCTTCTTCTATTTGTAAATAAAGAAGAAAGAGTCTAATTTGACTAAATTTCCTCTATGCATCACTGTTGAGAAGAAAAAATTTCCAAAAAAAAAACTTCAACAACAACATGCTACAACAAAAATCAACAACTCAAATAGATCTGGTATCAATTTTTGACCACAGCTAAACAAACACAGAATTAAATAATCAAAATTCAGATTATCTGGATTATGCAAAAACAATGACCGACATCCTTCTACTGAAAAATGACAGTGAAGAATCATCAACAATCTGCAACAAAACAGCAACAGAACCTAAAGAAAGTGTAATATACAATAGCAAAGAAGAATTTAAAAAAGTATTAAGACTTACTATTGTCAAGAACCACTTCCAAGACAAAACTGTTAAAACAAACACTATTAACTTTGTTGCTAAATGCTTGGATGAAAAATGCAGCTAGGTGATAAGAGCTTCAAAAAATAGAAAAACAGATAAATTTATTGTTAAAAAGTTCAACAAAATCCATACATGAAGTATGGACATCGGATTAGTAGACCAAAAATAAGCAACAATAACTCTGATTGCTGACTGCATAAAATTAAAATACCTGAGTGTCAAAACCATATACTCGCCAGCAGATATAATGAGAGACATGAAAGAAGAATATGACATCAATATAAACTACATAAAAGCATGGAGATAAAAAAAAAGGCACTTCAAATGCTAAGAGGTAAACCAAAAGAATCCTATGCACTTTTACCAACTTTCCTACACATGATAACGACAACAAATCTAGGATCAATTATTGACCTCAATACCAAAGAAGACAACTCATTCCTCTATGTATTCATGGCACTTGATGCATCAATAAAAGGCTGAAAATATTGTAGACCTATTGTAGTACTCGATGGCACATTTCTGACAGGAACATATGGTGCTTTCAGAAACAACACAAGATGCTGCTGGTAAAATCTGTCCTCTTGCTTTCTCTGTTGTTGACTCTGAAAATGATGAATCTTGGGAATGGTTCTTCAGAAAAATCAGACATGCTTTTGGGTGTAGAGAAGGAATTTCTATAATTTTTGACAGACATAAAAGTATACAAAAAGCAGTTCAAGAAATATACCCTGAAGCAATCCATGGTATTTGTATATACCATGTTTTAAACAACTTGAAAACCAACTTCAAAAAGCACTCAAAAAGCATCAGGGATTCTTTTATTCAAGCAACAAAAGCATACACCATTGAAGAGTTCGAGTATCTTATGAACAACTTGGAAAGGACTAATGAAAGGATAACCCAATACCTGAAAAATATTAGGTATTATAAATGGGCTAGACCTTTGTCAATCAATAACAAATACTCAGCAACGACTTCAAATATAGCTGAATCATTGAATGCGGTGATCAACAAAGCTAAAGACTTACCAATAACAGCATTGCTACAGTACCTGCATGCTTTAGTGTAAAAATGGACTTATTCAAATAGAAATCTTGTAAGATCAATATTCAGCAAGCTTGCTAAAAGACCACAAGATATTATTAATGACAACTACATTAAAAGCCTAAAGCTACATGTAATATTATTACTCTTTTGCTTTATATTAGATATGTTGTTATTTTTTGTAGCTGTATCAATTGTTTATCATCCTACAATTACTTTTCATTAGATATTTATTTTTGAAATAGTTTATATTGTATTTAATGTTGCATTTCATATTGTAGCAACAAAAATAAATAAAAAAAATTAAAAAGAAATAAAGAGAAATAAATAAGCAACAAGCAATAAAAAGAAATAGTCACACTGCTGTATTTTTTTTCCTATTTTTCTCATTTTTTTAATTTCAATGCAGGTCAAACCTTCAACAGAAGAAACATTCACTGTGTATGACTTGAATACAACATTCATTGTCAAAATGGAAGAAAGAAAATGCACATGCAACAGGTTCCAAATCGATGAGCTACCATGTTCACATATACTTGCAATATTGAAACAAATAAATCAAGATCCCTACAGATATTGCTCACATTTCTACACAAAGCAGGCACTGTTGGAAACATACAAAGAAATAGTATATCTAATTCCAAACCAAGCAACATGGAAAATACAATATGAAGAGCAACATATATAAGTAAACCTACCGCACAACAGAATAAAAGCTGGAAGACCAAAGAAAAGAAGAATCAGAGCACCATGGGAGAATGGAAATAAAACTAAATGTGGAAAGTGTGGACAACTTAGCCACAACAGAAAGACATGTAGAAATGCACCCAAAACAAGATAAAAGAAACATTTCTCTTTTTTATAAGTAAAAAATTTTTCATTCTTATTGTAAGAATTCAAATATTTCATAAATGTGATTGTTGGAACATTATTTTTAATATTTCAGATTATTTTTATTGTTTTTTATTTTTTTGTTCATATTAATATCACTAACAGTGAGAATTTAAAAAAAGAAATAAGAAGAAACAAAAAAGAAACAAGAAGAAAAAAAGAAGAAACAAAAGCTTAACATCAGTGAAAAAATAACAATAACACCTAAAAAAATTATTTGTTCATATTAATATCACAAACAGTGAGAATTAAAAATAAAAGAAATAAGTAAGAAACAAAGAAGAAATAAGAGAAATAAGAAAAACAAGAAGAAACAATTAAAAAACAAAAAAAAATAAAGAAGTAACAAGAAAAACAAG
>CATIWO010054083.1:0-10306 GCA_949673435.1 Macaranga tanarius | reverse complement strand
TAAATTGTGCATTTATATATTCAAAATATAGACAAATTTAAGTGTCATGTATAATTTTAAAAACTAAAATAAATTTATAAATAAAAAAAATTAATTTCTTAAAACTACTAATATTATTAGTGAATAATTAAATTTTATATTAATATAATATATTATTTAGTGTTTAAGTTTTACAAACTATAAATAAATCATATTTTAAATATTAAATATTTAATTTTTTTTGTTAAAATATAGACTAATTTGTTAAATATTGAAAATATTAGGGAGGTATATGTAAATATGTAAGGGGTCTTTCTGCAGCCTGTCAAAATATAGGGAGCTAATTGTAACTAATTTATTACCAAAATCAACTTTTGGCTATAATTGCAACTAATTTATGAAATTAGGCTAGATATATCAAAATTAAAAAAGTGGGTTAAAATTGTACCAACTCGTAAAGATTTGGATTTTTTTTAGCAATTGGCCTTTTATTTTACTAAAAATTAGATCCATTAAATTTCAGGGTGTTTATGCTCCGATTCAACATTTTTTAACCCACTTGGTGGCTGCAAAAGAAATGACAACACTTGCTTTGCCTTTCATTATGGTAATCAATTAGTTAATACATAGGTTACTTATGCCCCTATCTAGGGGTGTTCATGGCCTTCGAAATGGCCGAACTGAAAACTGAACCGACTTTATTCGGTTTGGTTCGGTTTGTATTTTTAAAATTTTTGAATTTGTTGAATTGAACTGAAATTTGGTTTGGTTTAGTTTTATGTAAAAAAAGTTCTATTAACCGAGATAACCGAAATAACTTATTTTTTTATTTTAATTTTTCTAAATATTTGTTAAAAATATATACAAATTTAATATAAAAATATAAAAATAATCAATATTTTAAAATTTTCGGTTTGGTTCGGTCGATTCGATTTTCTACCCAAAAATTTCAATTCGATTCGGTTTTGAACCAAATTTGGTTCAGTTTTAATTTTTTCAAATTCAATTATTTTGGTTCGGTCAGAAAATTGACCAAAAACTGACCGAACTGACCGATAAACACCCCTACCCCCGTCCATTCATGATTCACTATTATTATTATTTTCCAAAGTATTAGTTTAACAAGTCCACCAAAAAAGTAAAGAAATGTGGAACCACCGACTTGTTAGCCGCCCATGGACTAGAAGCTAATTATATTTTTTCCATTGGATCATATTGTTTTTATAAATATATAAAAAAACATTTTTTTGTCAATATATAAAAAAAACATTGATTTTGATTTTTTTTTAAAAGGAAAAAAAAAACATTAATTTTGTTGAAATTGAATTCTAAAGCAAATTTTACGAGTTTTTATATTATTTAATGTAAATTTACACATATATTAATATCTTTATTATATTCATATTTTATTTTTTTATAAATTTAATTTATATTTATTAACTCTAATTTTATATTTTATGTTTTGTATGATTTTTCAACTCGATTTTTTCAATAAATTTTTTATATAAAAATATAATTATCTTATTAAATTTTATTGAAATCAGAATTTTATTTTTTATTATAATTCAGATTTTTAATTTAGACCCATTAGCAAGAAGTAATGGTTAAAGGGAATTTTGGCGTAGTGATATTGAAATTGAAGGATGAGGATGAAGGGAACGAAGGACCATAGAATAATACCTATGGGAAGATCCAGACATGGATAAATATCTTGTGAATAATATCGATGACGTGGCCTCGCTTCATATGGATGGCGGTGTATTAGGTCTTAAGATTTTTTTTCCCAGATATTATTTTGACACGTGTTGGCAAATCCTCCTACGTGGATTTTTGTTCTTACTTCTCAGCCCTCTTCAATAATCTGAAACTACCATGTTGCCATTTTCATCGTTCATCTTCACTTCATCCCATTTAATAAATTTAAATCAAATTCACTAACACCGTTAACTATGATGCAGATGCTGATATGTTGACATGGATGCTGACATTAGTGCCTACGTCGACATCACATCATTACAATTAACGATGTTAACGAGTTTGATTTAACTTTACTAACGACAGATATCACAAGTTACTAAAAGTGTTATGAAAAAAATTATAGATCCAAAAATAAAAAGTGCTAAACTATAAGATACTTTTTTGCATTTATTATTTATTTTTTTGAATATTTAGTTGGAATAGTTAATTTCCAATATTATAAAGTACGAGTCACCATAAGGTAACTAATTTTCATAATTGAATGTTCACATTTTTTATCATTTAGACTACTTATGAGGATTATTCATCACTTATTTATCCTTTATACTTTAGTTTAACTCATAACATTCATCGGCAATCATAAGCAGAGCCAACTTTATTAAATAAAATAAAATTAAAAGCAGTGGCATATATGTAATTTAGGCGGAAAAATCAGAGCATTCTCCCAACGCAAATTCAACACAAAATATCTTAGCAAACATAACATGGTGCCACACTCATTTTTCTTTACTTTTCATTTCCTCCTCTTTCTTCAGACACACATAAAAACGCACAAACACAGCACAGAAAACTCGCAACAATGTCAAACCGCAAAGAAGAAGAAGAAGAAGACGACGACGAGACGCTTCAGAGCTCAGGCAAAAGGCTAAAATGCTCCAAATCTGAAGAAGAAGAAGCAGAGCAAGAACAAGAAGATGAAGAAGAAGAAGAGCTCATCGAGAATCTTCCAATGGAAGCAAACCTTCTTTTTTATCCAAATACGCCGACATCTATTGTCGTTTCAGATGCACTTGAGCCTGATTTCCCTGTCATTTATGTCAATAAAGTCTTCGAGATCTTCACCGGTTATCGCGCCGACGAAGTCCTCGGCCGCAACTGGTATTTAAATATTAATTAATAATTAATTTCCTTCATCATTTCTGTAAGTTTAGGGTTAAATTTGTGTTTTATTTTGTTCGCAGTCGATTCTTGCAGTTTAGAGATCCTCGTTCTCAGAGACGGCATCCATTAGTGGATCCTGTTGTTGTGTCTGAAATTAGGAGGTGTCTGGAGGAAGGCGTTGGATTTCAAGGTGAGCTTTTGAATTTTAGGAAAGACGGTAGTCCTTTGATTAATAGGCTGAGGCTTGCTACTATTCATGATGATGATGGTATTGTTACTCATGTAATTGGTATTCAAGTGTTTTTTGAAACTAAGATTGATTTGAATCGTGTTTCGTATCCTGTTTTTAAAGAGACTTGTAGCAAGAATAGTGACCAATCAGATAAATTTTCTCATTTGAGTGGTGATTCACCCTTTAATCAGCATCAAGAAATATGTGGGATACTTCAATTGTCTGATGAAGTTTTGGCTCACAACATTTTGTCGCGCCTCACGCCTAGGGATGTTGCATCTATTGGTTCTGTTTGTAGGAGGATTCGTCAATTGACTAAGAATGAGCATGTGAGGAAGATGGTGTGTCAAAATGCTTGGGGAAGAGATGTCACTGGTGCTTTGGAGCTTATGACTAAGAAATTAGGTTGGGGTCGTCTGACTAGGGAATTGACGACCCTTGAGGCTGTATGTTGGCGGAAATTGACTGTTGGAGGAGCTGTTGAGCCTTCACGTTGCAATTTTAGTGCGTGTGCAGTTGGGAACAGACTTGTCTTGTTTGGAGGGGAAGGAGTTGACATGCAGCCAATGGATGATACTTTTGTTCTTAATCTTGATGCTGCAAATCCTGAATGGAAGAGGGTTACTGTGAAATCATCTCCGCCTGGACGATGGGGCCACACTCTCTCTTGCCTCAATGGTTCTTGGTTGGTTGTGTTTGGTGGATGTGGAAGGCAAGGGTTACTTAATGATGTTTTTGTTCTGGACTTGGATGCCAAACAGCCAACATGGAAGGAAGTTTCTGGTGGAGCTCCTCCGCTTCCTCGGTCTTGGCATAGTTCTTGCACAATAGAAGGTTCTAAGCTAGTCGTCTCAGGTGGATGCACAGATGCTGGTGTACTTCTGAGTGACATTTACTTATTGGATCTCACTACAGATAAGCCAATGTGGAGAGAGATTCCAACTTCTTGGGCTCCTCCATCTCGATTGGGACATTCGCTGTCAGTTTATGGTCAGACAAAAATTCTTATGTTTGGTGGACTTGCCAAGAGTGGACACCTGCGATTGCGATCTGGTGAGGCATACACTATTGATTTGGAGGATGACGAGCCTCAGTGGAGGCAACTTGATTGCAATGCATTTACTGGAGTGGGCAGCCAGAGTTCCATGGTTCCTCCACCAAGACTTGATCATGTTGCTGTCACCATGCCGTGTGGGAGGATTATAATCTTTGGTGGTTCAATTGCTGGTCTGCATTCTCCTTCTCAGCTTTTCCTGTTAGATCCTTCGGAAGAGAAACCATCATGGAGGATTCTCAATGTTCCTGGTCAGCCACCTAAATTTGCATGGGGCCATAGCACTTGTGTGGTTGGAGGTACTAGGGTGTTGGTATTGGGGGGTCACACAGGGGAGGAATGGATATTAAATGAGTTGCATGAGTTATGCTTAGCTAGCAGGCAAGACTGAGAACTATATAGTTCAAAAATGAGCTAATCACACGGCAGCGTACACAATTGGGAGTGTTGCTGCATGCTTTTGTTGTGCATTATGTGTTTTTCGTAGCATAGTGTGTATTTATAAAGACCATTAGTGTTTTCTGTATCTATTTAAACCGCACAATTTGAACATCTAATGTGACTTTGTATGTGCGGTTTTGGAGTTTCAACATTACTTCATCTGTATCTAAATAGAAAGATGAGACATTTGACATAGGCAAGTAATGCCTATTGCAGTTCATTAGCTTTTTATTGCTTTCCACTATTGACAAAATTTGTAATCTAATGTTCATTTTAGCATCCTTTATTGAACAAGTGGTATGGTATACGTGAGAGATTCTTCTATTACTCGATCTCAACCACTCTCGAAGTTTTTTTTTTTTTTTGAATTTGTTGAGAGAACGTTAACAGCCATCCAGCCAAAATAAAAAAGTCATATCTCGAGCCATTTCCAAGTTCCAACCTGTGATGACAGTTCCATTGGTCCAAAAGGCATGCTTTGAACTTGACTAGATTTTCCCGTGGTTCCAATTCAGAGAAACTATGTTAAGGATTTCAGAGGTTTAAAGATTTTGTTTGTGTTTTAAAGGTCATCACATGTGCACCATCTTCCTTAATTCTATTGCTTCAAAGTTTTCTTGTCACTTGCATCCAAATTGTCAGGCCACGAAGCCTAATGCTTTCTGAATCCGATAAAAGAGTCTGCCTGCATGCCCTCGGAAAATGCCTTTACGCCAACTAGTGAAGTGTTGCGCTAAAGCATAGCTTTCTAAGGTGAATGATTTAGAAATGCGTGTACACTTTTTCCACTATCGAGTAGAAACTTTTCGAAAAAAAAAAAAATCCCATACAATAGTGGAAAATTTTATAAATTGTCAACTATTGCAGCATTAGGATATTTGGAAAATATTCAAAATTAGCAAAATAAAACGGATTTTTTATATATATATCTTCACCATAGCTGTAAGGAAATGTGGAGGACAGGAAATATCAATTAACCTGAGCAATTGATGTTAGGATTGGAGTTATACGCAAGACTGCCTTCTAACACTATTATTTCTGAAGGTTGAAGCTCTTGAAATATTTTGGATTTCTACCAGATGAACTAACTGCCAAAGGTTTAGATATTGGACGAAGATTCTGTTTCAAGCTGAGTTCAACTGATGAAAATTACATAATTTGGTTTTCGTATTTTGGAATTTGTTCTCCAGCGTTCAGACCATTATCAGACTGGCCAGGGACTGCAATCAAGCTGCCATGTTTGAATCATGTAGATATATCAACATAATGATATTATCTTTTCTCGTTAGATTACTTAATTATCAATTTTGTGTTGAACAAAAGTATATATATCTATACTATGTAGTTCATTAAAGAACAATATAATTTTTTTTTGGACTGAAAGTATAATATAATCGAGAGACTAATCAACCACGCATCAAATATACTGATGCGCAAATCACACACAAACACTAATCATATACATATACTAAAGTAGTAGCTTATTAAACAGATAGAGGCACTTTTTTTTAGTTGACATGGTAGATATAAACATTAGCTACTTGTCTGAACACCACAAAACTACTTATCTGAAACACTGATGACATGACATTTGCTTCACTTATGAAAGTTGACCATTGAGCTTTTGTATAGCTTCAGCTTCAGTTTCAGGATACCTGCAGTAGATGCCTGTCAAATTCTACATCAAAAATCAGAATCAAAACTTAATGTTTTCTGTGTGCAAGAAAAAACTAACCTTGTCATGCATTATCTACAAGTTCGTTTCCATGGAACTCTTCCAGCAATTGTGACTCGAAGCTTTTGGTGAATTCTTTCAACAAACTGAAAGTATGCATATCTCCACGAATCCTTCAAATACAAAATGCTGCAGACTCCCACAAATCCTGCGGTGAAACCCATTATCAATCCACAAAATAACCAAAGCTTTTCAGATTCATCTTCTGTTGTTTTCTCAAATTTGTCAGGATTTTTGTGCATCTCATCCTCCGAGCAACTCTTTAATGGAAATCCACAAAGTCCAGCATTGCCAGTGTAGATGGATTTGTCATCTAGAGTTTGCATTTGGTTCCCCGATGGAATATGACCGGATAAATTATTGAATGACAAGTTCAAGTGACTCAAAAAGTTCAGTTTAGAAATGCTCGGAGGAATAGAGCCAGAAAGCTCATTCCTTGATAAATCAAGAGATTCTAGCGATTTCAAGTTGCCAATGTTCAAAGGGAGAGAACCATGAAAACCGTTTCCTGATAAATTCAGGTTCTGCAGCCCCGAAAGACTCGTCAATTCGTGTGGAATTTCTCCTGTAAAATTATTCTCTGAAAGGTCAATGGAGAAGAGAAACTGGAGTGATCTAGTGTACTCAAGTTGTGTTCCTTTTATATGAGCCAAAGTGTGCTCATCATATGACACATGAGGGTAGGACGTGTAAAGATAAAGGTACTGAGACCAAGGCT
This sequence comes from Macaranga tanarius, assembly GCA_949673435.1. Lineage (NCBI taxonomy): Eukaryota > Viridiplantae > Streptophyta > Magnoliopsida > Malpighiales > Euphorbiaceae > Macaranga > Macaranga tanarius. Next base: position 3,288 of record CATIWO010054083.1, on the reverse strand, counting down.
CTTCTGATTCATTTCCATTGAAGATCATTGCAGTGAAATTTCCAAAACAATGAGGAACTGCTCCGGTGATCTTATTGTTTCCGAGGTCCAAATAGCGAAGAGAAACAAGTCGGCAAAGCTGCATGGGAATCTCACCACTAAACACATTGGAATGGAAATTGAGTATCTTCAGTGAAGATAGGCTCTCACCAATCCAAGGTGGAACAGAACTCGAAATCCCATTCCCACTAAGATCCAGAGCCCTCAATCTAGTTAGGTTCTTTAACGATGCCGGGACTTCTCCTTGAAACTTGCTGTTCTCCAAGTGCAAGGACACGAGTCGCTGCAGAGATCCCATGGAAACTGGAATTTGACCACTCAAATTGTTGTCTGCAAGATCTATGACCTTCAGCCTCTGCAGGTTCTGCCAGCATTGCGGAAGGCTTCCGGACAGTCTATTGCTTGCAAGATCAAGATATTCTAAGGACTGCATCTTGCACAAAGAGTCAGGAATAGCACCACTCAGTTGATTATTGGAAAGAAACAACTCAACGAATGGCAGCATCCAATCGTCCATTAGTGTTTGAGGAATAGAACCAGAAAGCAAATTGTTGGAGACATCTAGAACGGCTATGTCTGTAGGAAAAGGAGCTAGAGTTCCTTCAAATTTGTTAGAATCTAAATATATCTCCCTGTCATAATCAAGATCAGGAGATGGTAATGTTCTCAACTTTGGCAAGTATTTTGTAATCTGATTAAAAGATAGATCAAGACTATGAATCCTCAAAGAAATGTTGTCAAACCAATCAGGAATGCTCCCTGATAAGCTTGCATTGGAGATTGATAATCTGGTAAGTTTTTTCTGGGTTTTGAGCCATTGTGGAAACTTTAGACCTACTTTGCAAGATGATAATGTAAGCCAATCAAGTTGAAAAGGAGGTATCCATGTGGGATCAATGTCCAAAACTAGACGGTTTGGGCACATGGCTAAATCAGTCAAACTGGTTAGATTCGAAAAGTGTTGTTCAGAAACTATACCTTCCAAGAAATTATCTTGGAGACGCAGAGTTCCAAGTTTTGAAAGCTGTCCGATAGTTTTTGGAATATTACCAGTTAAGTAGTTTAGGTAGGCATACAGAGTGATTAAACTTGAAATCCTTCCTAATGAGTCTGGCAATGGACCCTGTAGCTCATTCCGTGTAATGTCAAGATACAGAAGCAAACTGCAATTGCCTATCTGATCAGGTATAGAACCATGAAAAGCACTGGAACTCAAATCAAGATACTCTAAGCTGCTAATATCAAACAGCCAACCAGGGATGGTAGAATTGAAGCTGTTAGAACTGAGTTCAAGGACAGCAATTGATGTAAAATTGATATGCTGAAGATGAGGGATGTGAGAAAGATCGCAGTCATCTAATGTCAACTCTACAAGAGAAGGAACTGTGTTTATTGACTGTAACCAGTCACTTGCATTGGAAAGGTCTATTCCACTGAGGTCCAAATGCTCCAACGAAGAAAGTGAAGACACAAAGCCAAGACTACTGATTGTCAAAGGATTCCAACGCAGATCAAGATATTGCAATTTTGACAGGTTTCCATATCACTAGGAACTTTCCCTTTTAATTCAGCAAAACCAAGGTTCAGATACGTCAAGTTTTCCAGGGAACCAAGAAAGCTAGGAAATTCAGAATTTGAGAAATTGTTCATGCTTATATCGAAATATTCAAGATGTGTCAGGTTTAGTAGAGAAGGGTTGATCTCACCTGACAAGCATGATGAATCGCAGGATCCCACCAGCGGAGCATAATACATGGCCCAAGGTGATGGATTGCGAAGGTTAAGCTTTACAACATGACCAGTTGTATTGCTACAGCCGACTCCTTCCCATGCACAGCAGTCTTCTCCTGTCCATGAGGACAGCCTGTTTGAAGGATCTGTAAGAGTTTGCTTGAATTTGAGAAGAGCATCTCTTTCGCTTCTGACACAACTCACATTTGAACTTGCTCCTGCCAAACTTAGTGCAAGAGTTTCAATCAAAATGATGACAAGAAACATCTCAAAAATACAAGCAAAGAATCTCATCAGAGATTCTGTAAAAGTTCAATAAAATCTAAGTTGAACTCTAAAGATTTCAGTTTCAGATAAGGCAGCTTTTCTTTTGGGTAATTACAGTTACAGGAGTAATGAGCAACAAAAATGTTGCCAATGAATGAATAATAAGCATGAGTGCAGTAGAATGAATATTCGTTAATGTCTAAGAATAGAGTATACTACACTCTCATAATTAATGGATAAAAAAATATTATAACTACGTACTGATAATTGGATAAATGACATATACTGGTGCTGTACCAATTATTTTGCTTCTTTAGAGGAATTTTTGCAAGTCAAGAGCCAAGTAAAGCATCTTGCGCTCTTTCTATTTGTCCCAATTAATTTTCTTCTCAGGATATAAAGTTTGTGGAAACTAGCACTCCCTTATCTCAAAATATGATAAATTTTTTATTGACTCTGCTAAACTCTGATGCTGCGGTCAACTTTCGCTTAAATGGCAACTTATAATTAGGGGTGAACCTCGGTTGGGTCAGGTCAGTTTGGTGTATAAAACCTTAAATTTGATCGGATTCAGAAGGAGCATATTGAGCATCAAACCAACCCTAATGAGAGGGAAGAACCATCGTATCGAAAAGCCTAATGAGCAACAAAAATGTAGCCCCTCCAACTCCAATTTTCACACCACTTTATATTTGCACTCCATTTTTAATATTTTTAGAGTGTAAAAGGCACATATATTCTCCTTTTCAACAATACTTTTTATTGTAATTTTTTAAAAAAATTTCTATTCTTTAGTTACCCAATTAAATTACAACTCCTATAAAAAGTAATTCATCTTTAATTTTCACTATTTAAAATATTTTCATATTAAAAAATTATTATTTTTAATTTAATTAACTTATATATTTATAATTTTTCAAAAATAAATTATTTAATTTCATAAATGAAATAATAACTATATATGTATAACTTTTTTTAAAACTAAATTAACGATTGAACATATTTTATTTATTTATTTATGTTATTTTATAATTTTTTGTAAGGCATTAGACATATAAATTATACTTTAATTTTAAATAAAGCAATATATATATATATATATATATATATATATATATATATATATGATTTTATTTTAACAGGTAAGTATTTTCTTGAACTGCTAAAATAATACAACAATATAGAAAAATTCGACAACTAAAATCAATAATGTTAATTACAATAATTACATTTTAATGACAATGATGGGAG
>CATIWO010054075.1:0-13692 GCA_949673435.1 Macaranga tanarius | reverse complement strand
GGTGTCGCAAATTGTCCTCTTTATATATATATATATATCCCGTACGATATATAAGAGTTTGTTTTGACATTGGATATAATATATTTTAAAAAGAAAATTTATGTATGTAAATGTACCACGATATATATTATATATGTCATCAACCAAATAGTTTTTGTTTTTTTTAAATTGGCAAGTTGCCTTCCGATTTATGATTTAGGAATCAAAAATAGGAATCAATTTTTGAAAAGAATAATACTTAGCCAGCAAATTCGAGCTATGTTTTGACTTTGGATATTTAAAAAAATATATATATATATAGGTTATGCATAAGGGTTCACTTCATTTGGGAGCATGACTCGTTCATTCACTTGCTTACCAACTCACCACTATAAAAAGTAGTCACATTCTTATATGAGAATGTACTTCCTCGGGTAATTTGTTAAAAAAATAGTATTTATTTTATTAAATTAAACAGAAATTAAATAAAAATAGATTTACAAGATGCAGAGATAAATAAATAAATAAATAAATATATATATATATATATATATATATATATATATATATATATATATATATATATATATATTATTTTAAAATAGGATTAATTACTATGATATTCTCGAGGTTTGAACTATTATATTATTAGGTCTTTATGTTTTTAATAATTAACTTACACATCTCTGAAGTTTTACTCCTTTTAAATTATTATATCATTACTGTTAAATTTACAATTAAATAGACCAATTTGAAAAAATTAAAAATTTTATTTGGTCTTAAATTTATAATATAATTTTAAATTCATCCATTTTTTAATTTTCTAAGATATGTATAATATTTTGATCAGTAAAATGTAAAACAGTTATAGTATTATCACTTATTTATGTGGCTGGTTATAATAAACTTGAAATGGGCAAATATTTTCCTTGAAAAAAAAAATTAATCAGAACCGGCTAGCCAATTTAATTAATCAGCTAAATAAAGCAAGATCAAACGAATAATTAGACCCTCAATTAAATCAAAATTACATATCTTCTACTCTAGCTGCCTATGATTTATATATATATATATGGACCCAGTGTAGTTCACATTCCTTCACTATATATATTTTTAAACAAGTAGTAGTAGCTGGCAAGAAAGGTTCCATGTGTATATATAAAGTAGACAGGTTCTTTAATAAGCAGCAAACAACATTAAACCACCAGCAGCAGCAGCTGGCCAGAAAGGTTCCCAGGTTCATACAAAGCTTAGCAAAATAAAATTCTTTGTCTTTGCAATATATTTCTGCACTCCTTTTTCTCTCTTTTCTTTCTTTCTTTTTTTTTATGTCATTATTCAAAAAGTAAAAATAATATTATAGTAGCATATAATTAATCTGATAAAAATCATCCAAACTTTACATTATTGTTTGGTCTATTTAAATTCCAGCAGTATAGATATTATTATTCCATAACCAAACAGCTAACATTAATAGTAATAATGCTATAAACACTTTAATACCTTTATTTTTACCTTCAAAATCATTTTTCTGTTTGTGCATGTGCGTGTATATATATGGAAAAGAGAACTCAAAGTCAATGGATGTAACTTTTGAAGTTCCACATTCTTTAATTTTTTTTTTTTGGTTGCATACATGATACATTATTTATTTAATGGATTCCTCTCAAAGAAAGGCAGATGGATTTTTGTATATAAAGATGAGCTTGAATTATACAACTTGCAATTTCTTTTTGAGTATTGAAAAGGGATATCTTAATTTTGATTAGTTTTGAGAGTTGACTCATATTTTAAAAAAAAATTATTTTACATAATGCAAATTTTTTTTTATATATATATTTCAAGTGTATTACATATTGAATGGTCGAATTCGTAACATATATATACATGTGTGTTATATTTTTATTAGTTATATGTAAAATATTTAAATATGTATCTCTCATTAATTCGCTGGATGTAATGATTTGAATGTAGACAAAAATATTTCAAATGTTTATACAATATATTTTATATATTAAGAAAAAACTTAAAATATATGTACAATTCATGTATGAGTAAAATTTTAATTGTTCGTCTTTTTTTTTTTTTTTTCTCAAACAATAAAAAAAATTTCAAATTAGCTTGCAGGTTTTTTCTCCAGGTGATCTTAAGAAGCACCAAGCTTTTATTTGAGTATTCTTTTTGTTAATTCATGACTTATTATTTATATAATCATTTAATTCAAAAATAGTACATGTGTCAATCCCTCTCAATTACGTACCAAATGATACAAAATATTTTTTTTTTTATATATAGTTCATATTTAATTATAACTTCCTACAAATCTAATAAAAATGGCTAAACACTCAATACATCCAGAAAACAAAATGTTGAGTCAAAAGCTTGTTATTTGTAACTTGATGAACAAATAATTCGATGAACATATGAAGACACATATGAACTTTACTTGTTTGCCTTTATTCAGATCCTGAAGACCCACATAAGGCAGAGTACAAGAGTCAAGTTACTGAGGATATGGAGAGCAGTGTTTCATCCATGTCCAAGAGTTGGGTTGGTGAAGCTGCAAGTGTTCATGTGCTAGTTCTGCCATTTCCAATACAGGGACATTTGGGTCCAGAAATGAAGCTGGTGCACCGCCTTGCCGATCATGGAATCAAGATCACGATTCTAACAAATGAGCACACGTATCAAATGCTGGTTAAAGAGCATTCAAGAAATGAGATTTCAATAGTTTCAGTTCCTAATGCTGGTTTGGAAACAGAAGAAGAAGATGGAGAAGATAGTAGTGTAAAGTGGGTCAGCAATTTTTTAAGGGCCATGCCTATTTTTACCCTTAGTTTCATCAGGAAAGTCAATCAACAACAAGTACAGGGCGCTCCCAAGTTCACTTGTATCATTTCTGATGTATTAAACGTATGGTCTTTGGAGATTGCTAAGAAGACAGGCTTAAAACTGGCTGTTTTTAGCCCTGTGGCATTGGGATGCTTCGCCTCATGGCTAAAAATTCCAACCCTTTTGGAAGCTGGAATCATTGATGATCATGGTACTTCATTTTTCTTTCAATCTGCTGATCTACATACATAAACCCAGTAATTGCATTAGCACACTTAATAGCTCAAACACCTGACACACAATAATTTCTCATAAAGCATACATATGGCGTAAAACTTTTGTATTTCATATGGCTGTGTAGGCTTTTCAATAAAAGATGAGGAGCTTCTGCTGTCACCATATTTGCCAGTGCTGAGAAATGCTGACTTCCCCTGGATCATACCGGGAAGTTTGGCATTGCAAAAACTTCTGTTTGAACTTATGCGTGCTTGCAAGCAGTTCCATAGAGGTTCTGACTGGGTTATAGGCAACTGGTTTTACGAACTTGACCCTTCCATTGATGATTTACACCCAAACATATTGCCTATCGGTCCTTTACTTGAAAGTGGCAGCCACAGCGGAAGCCTTTGGACACAAGACTCAAGTTGCTTAAGCTGGCTCGATAAACAACCTCCTCGATCAGTCATCTATGTTGCCTTTGGCACCACCGGTGGGGAAAAAAGTCAGCAACAGCTCGAAGAACTGGCTCTCGGCCTTGAACTTATAGGTAAACCATTTCTATGGGTGGTTAAAACAGACCCCAGTAATGGGGATACTGCTAATTGCCCTGACGGTTTTGAAGAGAGGGTAGCAGATCGAGGAAGGATGGTTGAATGGGCACCTCAAGAAAAGGTGTTAGCTCACCCTTCAATTGCCTGTTTCCTGAATCATGCTGGTTGGAACTCAGCTCTCGAGAGCATAAGCAATGGGGTTCCAATGCTCTGTTGGCCTTACTTTATAGACCATTTTTACAACAGGACTTGCATATGTCATGGTTGGCAGATTGGTTTGGAGCTGAAACCTGATGAAAATGGGATTGTCACAAGGACTGAACTCAAGTTTAAGGTAGATGAATTGCTTTCTAATACCGGCATAAGGTCCAATGCACTTAAGCTAAAGAAATTGGCTCAAAAGAGTATCAGTAAAGGAGGATCTTCCTGCAACAATTTGGAAGCTTTTGTTGCTCAGCTGAAGCATGAAGCTCAAGATTTGAAGAGTTTAGTTTCTTGATAACCAAAACTGCAAGCTCTTTTATGGGTTGTTCTGTAACCAATGAAATGGAAACCAATTATCTATTTGCTTTTTTATTCCTTCGCATCCATAGGGAGAACCACGAAAATCAATAATGTAGTAGCTCATGGTTTTCAGGTCTTCATTTGAATACACAGAGAATTTTCATGTTTCTGAATGTTTGCATCCATGGATTCCAAACTGTATTCAATTAACAAATGATGCATTCCATCCATCTTATTCTTCTTCCACATATATTACAGCACAAACTATAACTTGTCATAATTACAATTAGCATAAAATTATAGTTTCTGCAACTTCATATACAACATAGAATAATTATAAAGCTAAGTAATATTTGCAGCCAATTACACACAAGAGGGAGCATCAAAATTAGGGAAAACTATGAATGAAATAGACAGAGGACTAATGTATATGGGAGATTTCACATTATTATGGACAGGGTCTAACCTTGGAATGTCTCCATCTCCAGTGAGCTTCAATGGGATTCCATTTAGAAGCATGGTTTGGCTTCGAAGGTACCCATCTTTCGGAGTTAAGTGGTACTCCTCTCTGGTTAAAGATTCATCTGATGCTTGGTCTCCAACCCATGAAACAGATTTCTTAAGGCCACGCACGAAAGGGCTCTCTTTCTGAATGTTCACTTTCACATGCAACTTCATGGTGATACTATTTTGAACACTGATTATAAAATCAGTCTGATTGCTTAGATTGATTAGTAGTAAAGTTATACCAGGCTGTACCCAAAAAATAAATGTTCAAGATATTAGTATGTGAGTTTGGTATCCCCTGATAATACGTAAAGTTACCCCAGCCTACATGCTCAGGTAGTTTTTTGCTAACAAGAGTTATAAAGTTCAAATAGAACTTGGCCTTACTCTTCCTCTAGAACAATGGGCATAAGCACGTAGGTATGGTGAAGCGTCACTGCCAACAGCCAGAACACCTTTCCCCATGAGTCTATGCCATAGAAGGGCACTGTTGAGAATCAAAACCACCAACAAAAGCAAGAATTTTGGATTAAATATGTGGTTCAACCCAAAAGAAATGAACAAAGAAGCTAGCATGTATGCTTGTTGAGAACTCAAAATAAATGTCATATGCCCTTGCCTATAGTAGTCAGGATTTGGCACAAATGTGGTTGTATTCAGGAGACCGTAGTTTCCGCCAATTAGTGTCTGCCTGCAATATGCTTTAGTATTGTACTTGGATGCCAATCCAAGCTGATCTAGGTACCTGAATATCATTAAAAAAATGAAAAATTCCACTATCAGTCTCATCTAAATACTATATCTCGGTAGTCAAATGTCAATCTCATTTCTGTATATTAGAATGCACAAGTGACACACTCAGACAAACAAGATTACCAAAAGCTATTCACAAATGTATTAGACACATGATGACCGCCACTGTTATAGGCTCCCCCAGATTCACCAACCCATGCAGAAGACCAAGGGCCATTCTGTTGAATGGTTTGTGCAAGACCACTGAATGTTTCTGTTACCTTGCTCAAATAATGGGGATCCAATATTTTACTCACAAGGTTAGGATCAACACCTGCAATGGGACAAGAAAATTATGTGTTTACAAGGAAAAGGTATTGGAAATAGCTGTATATGTATCTCTTACTCAATCTCAATTCATCAGAAAAGAAAAGAGCACGACTTCCCCTGTTCAAATTTCTCATATACGCCTCTGATTGACAAATGATGTCATGTATGAAGGTAAAACACTGTAAATTCCTTGTTATTTGTAGCACAATTAAGGAGTAGGACAATGAGCTAAAGATTATGAAGACTTCCAACTCTAGATTCCACTTTTACTAGATGATCGTGAGCTTCTGATGACTTTGATTTCAGAAAAGACAATAGGAAGTCATACTAAGAGAAGTTCCAAGAATTTGCAACTGAAAGCAACAGTTCACTTGTTGATTCATAAGGAGATCACTAAGAGAAGGTCTTTTTATGGCCAATATGAAAGATTTATTTCACAGAAATAAGAAAAAAGCAGCTTGATGAGAAGGCAATGAAAGATTACTCCAAATACATCATTCATCTGGGCAACTGTGACTACAGTAACAACAATACCATTGCAAATCCGACCAAACATTTTATTGAATTTATTAACCAGCAAAAAGATTGTGGCACCAAAGTAGCCTACCTGCTCCTAGGTTGTATATGTGATGAGTCATAATATCGACTATGCCTGAACCTGAAACCTGAAGGAACTTGGCATACCACTGCTGATTAAAAAATCCTCCAGGTGCCACAAGTGAAGGCTTGAAGCCAGAGTTCTTATACAAATCATTTAAAATTTTCTTAAGGTTGATCACATCTTTTCCATAAAGCTCAGCATTGACACTTGCACCAACTCCACTTCCACTTAACTCGTTACCTGTTAGAACGAAGGCAATTCAAGAGAATAAGCTCAAGGACAATGAATCCAAACAGAAAAGAACTGAGTCCAAGTTTTATACCGAATTCCCATGAATCTATCTTGTGTCCCTTTGAAACTGTATAGTTCATAAAATCATAAGCATTACTGGAATCCCAAGCTCCTCCCCAAACACCCCTCCTGATCTGGTACCTCCCATGGAGGGCATTCAAGCTGAATGTCACAATAGCCCTGCAGATACAATATTTTAAGAACAAGCACAGGCACACCATAAGTACACAACAAAATCTCTTCCTCAGTATCTTTAGAAGCCCAATATTCTTGGCAGGCCAACAAAAGAAGTTGAAGACTCCAAGAAATCAAAACTCATGAAGAAGTTTCAATCCAAAAAATTCCAATTATAATATTACCAAGACTACAACATTCTCACCAATGAAAGGATTTAAAAGCTGATGTTTCACTAACAATTAAATTAAGTAAATAAAGGCATAATGCTTTTTCTTAATTAAACACTAGAGCTTTAACAGAATAACTTAACTACTTTGAGATGTCTTCGAAGTTTGTTATAGACAAGACCAATACATGCATTAAGTATCAACCACATGATTTTTTTTCTTTTGTTGGGAAATGAAAGAAAACAAGGAAAAGGTTCAAGTGCTAAAATCTTACCCTGTTCTGCTGAATAAAAGGTTTAACTCATCCCACCGGTTCATGTGTAAACATCCCTTTGAAAATCCAAACAACCCATCTTTCATCTTTCTAAATGGATGGCAAGGAGACTTCAGATTTCCTACATCATACAATACTTGGTCTTGCAAAGAACCTCCAATTCGTATCCGCAAGTTCCTGAAAGCTATAAAAACATAAAGACTACTAAATCATGTTTTAACATGATGTTAACCACATAAAATGCAGATTGAGATTATTATTCATCAAGCTTAAACTGTTCTTGAAACATGATACAGACCTTTGATAGCTTTTGCAAGATGAGGATGAGACAAGTCCTGAAAATACCAAACAACAGCATACAATTATCAGTTTTCATTAAAAAGCTTCCTCCATATCCAGTTAAACAAATTTAAAAACAAAAGCCAATCAAACTATTCAAAAGAGTATCCATTTTCATCATTTTCAAAGCCTTACCAAATTTATGACAGATGAATAGCCCCATGGACATTGGTTGTAGTCACACTTATCATGAGGCCACCAATCAAGTGTAGCACAGATGAAATTATCATCAGTTTCGGCGACTTTGACTGTCCCATCAACCACAAGTGTAGCATGTTTAACCTCTTGAGCAAAAATTACAGAGAGAGAAGCCAAAAAGAAAACTAAGGATAGGGAGAATCCCATTGGCTGATCAATTGCAGTAGCCAAAGCACCACCTCAACTTATTCAGAAGAACAGCAACTGAAAAATATAAAAAGGTTAACTTTTCCCATGCTACATTACTCCACCACTTACCAAAATTTTAAAAATAATAGACGGATGAATAAAGTTTTTGAAATTTACATCATCCCAGAAGAAAAAAAGGGACATAAGGACCAAAAAGAAAATTACGCAAATAATGTACTAATCGTGCAATGTCCAGATTCAGATTCAAGAAGCTGGGAAATTTCCATTGTAACAAAACTATAGGCTATATATAAGTACATGGTCTTCAAAGAAGTATTGAGACTACCTCTTAACAATTCAGCTAAATGTTCAGTTTTAAACCAATTAAAGAAACCAATTTGTGAAAATTTGAGAACAAGAGAAAATCCAGAGAAGAAAACGCTATCAAAAATCCAGAGAACTAAAGATAAACAGAAAACATAATAATAAGATTAACAGAACAATCAACAATGGCGTACTATAGGATAACACTGGAAATTGAAAAGCTACGCTAGAACTAGAAAGTTATGTGTTAATTGCCACAACAGAAAGGCGTTACCAGCTGTCGGTTACTGGAAGATACCATTACCAAGAGTGAAAGAAATGCCATTAACTTCAGCAGTTACAGTGTCTTAACTCTTAACAAATCTAAAATCACAAAACAAAAATCTACAGCAACAAGAAACTACTAAACCGATCTCAAAACAACAAGAGTTCACAGCTAAAATTTGAAAATGAAGGCTGAGCTCAATTAAACACTAATAAAGCACAGTTCTTGAATCTTGATACTATTATGTCAAAGACCAGTAGCACAAACAACCAAATCTAAGCTACCTTCAAATCATTTCAACAAAAAAACAAGAAAGCAAGAAGAACCCACTTGGAAACTTACCTCACAAGAACCAAGAACACATAAGCTTATGCAAACCGACCCTTAAAGAGAGCAGTAAAAGCTCAATCTTGAAGCGAAGTTTCCGTGTATAAAGCGAAACCAATAATGCAAATGCAATGCTGCAGGGTCTTTTATGTCAAAAAGTTATGTCCTTTGCATCTCTATTTTCTTTACTTTTCCTTTGCCTTATCTTGGTTTTTTATAACATTTCTGTGGCCAGCCACCAGAAGCCAATCATGTTAGCTTAAATGGGTTGTGTTTAAAAACAAAAAAAAAGTTCAGACTGTTTATGGCTCTAGATTTTAGTGAAAGCATCAACTTTTATGAAGAGTTAGGTGTGTTAAAACAGTTGGGTGTCTTCCTGCAGTTAAAAATCTACATATATAAATAACAGCATACATATATAAGCAGAGGTGGGTTTGGCTTTATAGGTTAGATTTGTAGAAGTTAGGATTCTAAACTGAGGAGTGTGAGCTTTAAGCTGCTTACCTTTAAGTGGAAGTTATGCCTGTCTCACCAAATCTGTGTCATAAAACTTGGTTTTTTTCTTCTTTTTTTTTTTTTTCAGTTTTAAATTTATTTATTTATTTATTTATTTATTAAATAAGAAAGGAAAAACAACGATGAAACCTGACCTTGATGAAAATTATACCACTAGATTACTCATTCTTCTGACTTAAATTTATTAATTAAGAGAGAATTAAAATTATTTGAGCACACAGAATAACTTATATAATATGATGATAAGTAATTTTTTAAATATATAAAAATTTATTTCATAAATTTACAATAATTTTAACATAATATAAATTATACAGTTTACATATCTTTAAAAGAAATAACTTCCACCTATATCTTTAAAAAAAAATAGAAGCTATTACATTGAATGTCTATTTTTTTATAACAAAATTAAATTTAGTTAAGTTTTAAATCTATTTGTTAGTACTTGATATGAATTTTGTATTTTTAATTATAAGTAACTATTTTTATAATACACTGTTTTTTAATTATTGAATCAAAATATTTTGACATGAATTGTGATACTTAAAGTGGGATATGTGTCGGGTCTGTGCCCGAATATTTAATATTATATTTAGTTATTTAGTTAGGACTAAATTGTATTAAAAATAAGTTTGATTTGGAGGACTAAGTTGAAAACAATTAAGTTCGAGGATCTAATTACAATTGGGCATTAACCGCCCAATTTTATCCAATTGAAAAAAAAAAAAAAAAAGAGAAATGATTGCTGAGAGACGTGCTGCATGCAGAGCAGTGGTGAGCATGACTCACCCACTATTTTCTGCAAGCAAATGATACAGAAGACTTTGGTACCAAAGTGGATTGAGAAATTGAAATAGAAGCAGAAGGCAGGAGCAGAAAAAAAGAAGGAAATCGGGCGAAGCTTAATCTGTTCATCCGAGAGTCGCGCAGGAGCTAGGAGTGAGGGGAAGGAACCAATGTTGTTTGTGAGTGGCTTTCCTTCTTTAAAACCCTATATTTATCTTTTACTAAATGATTGATTTGGTTATTGTTTTGACTGTTTGAAATTTGTTGAATCAATTTCCGTTTCTGTTCGAAATTTTAAATTTCTATACATTAATTTGAATTGAGAAGGAGACGCCACTGTGCATGGGTGACGCCTCAGCCCATTGAGGCCCCAGAGGCGACGCCTTGCGGCGCCCTAGCCCAAATAAAGCCCAGATGCGACGCCCTTATGTCACAGAGGCGACGCCTCTGTAGTAAATAGGCGACGCCTCTGCTTGAAAAAGGCGACTCCTTAATGGCACAGAGGCGTGGGCCTCTGTAGAGCATAGGTGACGCCCCTGTATCTAAGGCGGTGCCTTTGTGTTACACAGGCGATGCCCCTATGAAATTTTAAGCAATTCTTTGGTCGATTTGAAATGAAAATGTGTTCTGGGATGAATTTTGAATATTGAAATATGTCTATAGTGTTTTACTTGGCTGTGACCAGTATTAATTTGAGAAATATGATATTTGAAAAATTTTGAGTATTTGATTATTAAGGGATTGCAGTAAGACCGTGTCCGGGGTACAGCAGGGTTCAATGAAATATAAGACTGTGTCCGGGACATAGCAACTCATGATATTTTTTGTATCGGGATACAGTGATAGGAGTGATTGGCTGTTATATGATTATCAATTCAATATGCATACTTGACCCGAACCTTCAATGTGTTGTTTGGTACCCACCACATTGACAACAATCTAATTATATAAAGTGTCAGTTGTGATTTGATTATATTGTTCAAAGAAATCAAATGTGATTTGATTAATGCGAATTGAATATTTGTGTTTTGACTCATAATTATGGATTTCATATTACTTTTATTTTCTGTTGAAAGGTTATTATTTAAAAAAATACCGAGAGTGTTTAATTTAGTTCATTTAATGAGTGTTTCACATAGAAATGCTCACCACTCTCCTTCGTGAAAATTGTTTTATTTTCAGCCTAGTCCTTGTATATACAACTATACAAGTAGAATAATAATGGCGATCATGCGGATAGCGCAAACCCTAGATGTCCTAGCTGAGGAGACAAAGATTATGTATTTCATCCGTCATGATCCTGATGCTGAGTTATCTTTTCGTGTTTCTGTTGATCCCACAGCCACTGAGTACCACACTAGCACAACAACTAGTGACTTCTTAGACCGTTGTTTGACAGTTATTTCCATTGTCTTTGAGACACAGGTTGGGGTCTGGGTCACTCTGACCTGGACTTAGTCCTCGTTGATGCCACTGAAGATATGTCACTTTTTACCAGTAGAGGGTTGAGCTTTAGGATAGTTGCTACTGTTTTTGGGTAAATATGTGGGTAGCACATCCTTAGGTAGTCAGTCTATCTTTTTTCTAAGGATTTGGTAGGGCTTAGTCTATTTTGATGTATTTGTTGTATATATTTTTGGTAGCCCTCCTTTTCTAGCCTTCTCCCCTCACCGCTGAATAATAACTTTATATATTATCCTGTATATGTATGTATATTATCTTTTCAGTTTCAGTATTTGTGGTTGAATAGATATATATATATATAAACTTGTCAATTATTCTTGTACGTATGAAAAATTATTAACCACATAAAATTTATTATTGCTATTAAGCAAACAATTCCAATAATTACATATTGATAAGTTATGATCGAGCGATAAGTAAGTTATTAAACTCATTTTTTTTAAACCAGTCCATCTGGATAAATACTTAGGTTTTTATTAAAAGTGGTACCTTTTCACGCTGTCGCCCCGTGCTAGACAGTCCGGATTATGATTCTGTCCTACATGGGTACCGGTGGAGATGGGTGCCATAATTTTTAGTATCAGAGCCTAAGTTTAACAACTTAGATGTAAAACTTAGACTCGAAAGCTCACATTTTGAAAGTTTATCATTCTGTATTGAATATAAACCATAATGTGGAAATAATATTCTCAATGATTTTCAAAGCTTAGGTTGTGAAATTTAAGATTTGGAAGAAATATATGTGATGTTTGATGATGTGGTATGTAGCGATTTGAGAATACTGAATGTATCGATTTTAAATTGCATGAAGATAAGTTATGGCAAGAACTAGGGAAGGTGGTTTATTCAAGGTAGACCTAGAGGTAGACTAAGAGGCTGAGGTAGAGGCCGAGGTTCCCAGGCATATAGAATGGGTATAGTAGAAAGGGTAGGAAGTGCGAATAGAGGCAAAAATATACCTCGAAATAGAACCCCATCAGAAGCCTCTATAAGTAACGAAAGGAGTGATGGACGTGCACGAGATGTAGTAAGTGAATAAGGTAGTTCGATGTCGAGAACGATGATATTGAATTTTAACGTACCAAGGCGAGCACGAAATGGACTGCAACCACCACCGGTGTGTGGGAATAAAGCTAACGTAGTACCACCAATGATGTATATGGATGCTGCGGAACTGGCATGAACTATGGCTACAACAATGGCAGAAAGAGATAGAGAAAAGTATAAGAGGCCCGGTGATATAATCGAACACGCAAAAAAGTATGGAGTGTATGATTTTTATGGTATACTGGATCCAGAACAGGCTGATAAATGGATCAAGACCATAGAAAAAGCTTTTACAATCCCACAACTGACTAATGAAGAAAAGATGAGTAATATTTATGGGTTAATATTTGATAAAGTTGACGATTGGTTAACTCAAATTCAGAATCTTTATGGAGAAGCTTTGAATTGGTAGGTATTTCAGGAAGAATTTCGTAAGGAATATCTGACTAAAAATTATCGAAAGGAGAAGTTGGCTGCGTTCATTAATTTGGCACAAGGACCGATGACGGTGAGAGAGTACGTGGATAAATTTAAAGACTTGTATAAGTATGCCAAAGATATTTATCCTACTGAAGAGAAAAAGAGTGAGAAATTTCATGAGGATTTGTATATATCTTTGCGA
The DNA here is from genome assembly GCA_949673435.1 of Macaranga tanarius. Classification (NCBI taxonomy): domain Eukaryota; kingdom Viridiplantae; phylum Streptophyta; class Magnoliopsida; order Malpighiales; family Euphorbiaceae; genus Macaranga; species Macaranga tanarius. The sequence continues at coordinate 511 of CATIWO010054075.1, read as the reverse complement.
GGAAAGCTGAACTTGTATGCTGGAACTACTTTTCGAGGCTGGGTCGAGAAAGCTATGGAACAGGAAAAGCTAGATAAAAAACTTGAAGCTTCAACTCAAATCCAATGAAACCAGCAGTCTGAATCATCACGACAGCCTTGGAAAAGGAATGAGGATCGATGATCGAGATTCTATCCCTATTCTAGGGGTAATATGAGAACAGAAGGTGGAAATAGGCCCCAGGGAAGTCAGACATCGGTTAGACAACCGGCGGGATCATTAAGATAAACTAGTGCTGGATATGGCGCACAAGGGAAAGACGAATTACTATGGTGCAATGTATGTAAAAAGAACCATTCGGGAAGGTATAGTCTGTTGAAAGTTATATATTTTTAGTGTAATGAGATCGGATATTACGCCAAAAATCATACAAAAGCATCACTCGGAGAACCTTCAGTACAATCATCTCATGATCCTCGAAGTGAGTGAGGTAAAAGAGCAATAAGGGCAGGGAGACCTATAAATACAACCG